>APFE031157255.1:0-43995 GCA_000404065.3 Pinus taeda | reverse complement strand
AAACCTATAAGGCAAGTGAAGGACAATTTCAATATCAAGTCAGAAAGCCACATCATCTGCATGTTCACAACTTGAAGACATTGATGAGGTATAATCCATATGCTCATGTGGTTAATTATGTGCTTCTTGTTGATCCAGTTCAAGTTCCCAACAAAGAAGCATTTTATAAGTCAAAATGTTTTGAATACAATTATTATGTGCTTGGGGGGAATCATCTGTAGAAGCTCAAAGACAATTGATGGAGGAATATCCTAATAACCCACGTTTTGAAACAATGAAATGTATCATTTATGTTGGTTTATCAGATAGAGAAGCAAAGTGAGTGGCATGGGATCATAATTCAGATAATGAATATATGATGTCTATGACTTTCGTCCAAAGGGTTAGATTTATTCATAGTGAATTTCAAGAAAAATGTGGTGGGGATAGGATAAATGTTACTGCAGATTTCTGAAAGGAATGTTGTATGGAAATAGGCTATCAGATTGAAGAGAAAACCAATTCAAAAGGTGGAAAAGGCAACAAAAATAGTGATTTATTCAGAGGTGTTGATAACGTTTTCGAATTGGCATTTAGAACTGGAGATGTTTGGAAGTTGATTGATGAGATTTTTAGCATGTGGGAGGACATTGCCATTAAAAACCAGAGGGTCAAAAAGTCTAAGCCATTGATATGTAGCAATAATAAATCAGTTCCTGAAATGAAGCAGCTTCCAGATGATATGACTATCACACCTTGGAGGGCGATGCAAGGAGTGAAAGATGAAAAAATTGTCAAAACAATATTATCTCGTATGAAGTCAGGGGAATTATCATTGGAGGAAATGTCTGAAGAATTTCAAAAATAAGTTTTTTGAATTATTTTTATTTATTTCTAGATTATATTTATCTTTTAAATAAAACATGTTGTTCTTGGTAGTATTTGTTATATAAATCATTATATTAACTTTTTGTTACTTTATCTATGCAGTCACAAAGTTTACATGAAAATTCAAGAACAAATGGTTAGATTGTTGAATGAAGATAGTTGGGATGATGTTGTACCAACTATCCAGATTCAAGTTCTACATCAACATTAAAAGCTTCTTATCTTGCATTTAAAAAGGTATCTTTATTTATACATTCATTTTTATTCATCTGTGTACTATTTTAATTTATAACTTACACATATATTTGTTTATTTTATAAAAGATAAGGAAGGATGATAATGGAGCGTCAGGTAGTTTCAAAACCTTTATTAAAAAAATAAAGATCGAAATACTGAGGAAGCAACGTATTAAGAATGTTGAACTTGATCCAACTCTTAATCATTTCATTTGGAATGGGCTAGACACCATTCAATATCAAGTAATACAAGGCGACTGTGAAGACATTACTAAACTCATACCTAAAAGGGATTATGCCATAGTCATTGCAGATATTCTCCATGGTTTCAATATTCCAAACGTTGACTATGATAGTGACCCTTATACTTATCAAGCTCTTAGTAAAGTGGTTGTAGGATTTGTAGAAATCACGTCATCACCATTATGGAGATTTGTGACATTTCATTCAGACACACAATTGGCAATGATATTGTCAAGCTTCAAGGGGAAAACAAATTCAAGGATGTGCAACTTACATGGTAAGACGTTTAAAATGTATATTTGATTAATGTTGAAAAATTCATTTATGTACAAGTTAATTGAACTTTTACTATTTCATGTTACAAGCAAAAGTCAAAGCTTCTTAACAATGAAGATCAACAATTCATAAATGATTGTGAGTTCATTCATATTGATAGTTGGGCAAAAGATGATATCCATATGTCTATGATTTTTAATCGGGTAGACGAAAAGAGTCATAGCCAAATACTGACTTATGATGCTATTGTGAGAAAACTAACATATGAAGACAAATAAGAAAAAGGAGAGATAGTTAACATTTATCAAAAACCACAAGTATTGATTAACTATCTTATAGACATATGTTCAAATGAAGAAGATTGGGTTCTGGATTTATTTTCTGGCTCAGGTAAGTTTTATTATATGGAATTGAATTTCAATATGTTATTTTTCAATTAATATGTCATTGTACTAATTTAGTTCATTATTTCTTTTGTGCTTGATAATTAGGTACAACACTAGCATGTTGCCTTCAAAAAGGAAGAAATTGCATTGCAATTGAAAAAGATCTAGTATAGTGCAATTTCATTCAGCAAAGAATTAATGCTCTTCAATTTCTTCCAGATGCAATGCAAGAAATTGGGTTGAAGAAAGGGGACTTTAGTGAATCACGTGTGGCAAAAAAGGCAAAGGAACCCCAACCACCATTACATGGAATGTTTGGAAAGACATACATTGGGAGATTCGCAGACATGAAAGATCCATTAGAAGAGGAAGATGAGCAAAAGGAAGCAGAAAATATTGTGGAAGAAGACAATGATGAAACTCTAGAGGACGAAGAGTTTGGATTACGTGACATTGTTGATTAAATTTAAGCTATGCTTGGAAATCAAGATTTGCAATGTTTTGACTTTGACATTTTATGGGAAGAATAAACTCTCAATTAGGGTTGTTATGCGTTCAATATTTGTAATATGTGATTTTCGCATTAATTTTTAAGTTAATCATTATTTATTGAAAAAAAGTGATTATTATTATTTTTTTGACATGAAATTCATAAAAAAAACTATTATTTAACCATTTTTAGTTAAAATTTTCATATAAAAATTGTGATTTTGACATGTCAATTCTAGAAAAAAAGATCAAAACATGTAGTTTTTTGTTATATTTATGTTAAAAATGGTTATTTTTATGTCTATTGTTAAAAAATATTGTTTTTTAGAAACAATTTTTTCATGTGGATTGAAAAATTAATTAAGGATGTATAAATATGTAGATTATCGAAAATTCAAAATATCGACTTTCTAATTTAAAAATGCAAAACAAGAAAAACCTTACTACAAAAAAAATAAAATTAAAATAAAAAACAAGAAAATATGAAGAAAACGACCACTTCAAAAACTATCAAATTTAGAAAATAATTATTTATATTTCATGCACTAGAAAATTTAAAGTCAAAAAATAGGTCTTTTAAAAAAAGGGTGTGATGCAGAATACTCACTTTTTAAAATCAGCATGAGAATCACTACCATTCTAAAACGTAATGTACATAAAAAAAATTAAAGTGCCAAAAACTATGCTCTAAAAAAAACGTGTGTTCTACATCACTCCTTTTCAAAATCAGGTCACTTTTTTGCTATCTCTACAAAACGGGTAACAACATTAGTTCTCGTTTCAAAGTTTACATTGTTCACATGTGGAGGAGCTGTTGTAGATTTTATGGCAGCAACTGTAGAAGTGAAGTTTGACCGGTGTGGACCATCAATCCTCCTCTTCTGATTTGCATTGTAGGTCCATCTAGATCTCCTTTAAAGGCTGCAACTTTTGGTGGTGGAATCAAGCCGATCAGATGGCCGGTTTGCGAGATATCGACTGCCCTAGTTTGAAGGAAGCTGCTGAAACTGAAGTTGCAATTGCAGATCCAAACTTTGACCAACGTGGACCATCAACCTCCTCTTCTGAATTGTGTTGTAGGTCCATCTGGATCTCCTCTGAAGGCCGAAACTTTTGGTGGTGGAATCATGCCGATCTGACGGTCGGTTTCCGAAATATCGACTGCCATAGTTTGAAGGAAGCTACTGAAATTGAATTTGCAACTGTAGATCCAAACTTTGACTAGCATGGACCATCAAACCTCCTCTTCTCAACTGCGTTGTAGGTTCATCTGGACCTCCTCTGAAGATCGTACATTTTGGTGGTGGAATCGAGCCGATCTGACGATCAGTTTGTGAGATATTGTTTGCCCTAGTTTGGGACTGATCTAGGGTTTGTTGCTGCAAATGTAAATCTGATTTATGTACTATTTCTCTCTTTTGGATTATTGAAGATAAAGGAAGATTTGATCAAAGGGTTTACCCAATATTTATATTGGGGTTTATCCTTAGCTAGCCATCAAATCTTGTGTCTCTTTTCTTGGCTTGTTTTCTGTCGATCGTTTAATGTTCTATTTTCACTTTACTTTATGCATATGTGATTGCAAATCTGTAGATAATAATAATAAAAAGAAGTAAATTGCTATAAGCATAAAACATACCATAACTTAACATGGTATCAGGGATGAGGTGAAGACAAAGCCTGAGCAAGAGCAACAACAATCACCGAAGAGGAGACTGGTAATGCTATCCTAAAACAACTATGGGGTCCGCATCACTCTTTCCTGCTGAGGACAAGCTCCATGAGAAAGATGACTATCATGGATGGAAGATGTCTATCGATCTAACCCTTGAGGATCAAGGAGTGTTGGAACATGTGAGAGGTAATATTGTTGAGCCTCCATGAAATGCACCTGCTGCTGCCAGGAACAATTGGAAAACTGAAGAAGTCAAAACAAAGAAGATCATTAGAGACTCTATTGACAAACGCTTGGTGGCCTTCATCTCCGACCTAAACAACTCCAAGGAAATGTATGATAGACTGGTGAGTTTATTTAAAGTTAATGATGAAAATCAAGTCTTGTTTCTTAGAAATAAGCTGAAGGAAATTAAGAAGGGTAAAGATGAGAGTATGCAAGCATACTTCTTATGAATCACCGAGATCAAGAACGATCTATTGTCTATCAGGGAGATAATTAATGATAGGGAAATGGCACTCACGACTCATGGAGGATTACCATCCGAATGGTACGTGTTCAGGACTACTCTTCTGAATAATAACATAATTCCTGGATTTGAGGAATTAATGGAAAGATGCATTCAAGAAGAAGTAAGGATAGAAGAACAAGAAATGCCCATGGCTAAAGGTCCTCCTACTGCCTTTTCTTCTCATGCTAGGAAAATAAATAATTATGGGTCTAAATCGAAAAGAAAGGTTGGACCTAAGGGTGGAAGAAAAGGACGATGTTACATTTGCAATAAAGTAGGTCACTATGCAAGGGAGTTCCCTAATAGAAGGGACTCACACCGGGATGATGATCAAAAACCCCCCCATGGAAATCAAAGGAATGGCGAATCAAATAGCAGAGGCAAAAGGAGTGCTGGAAATCAAGGAAGAGGACAACCATTCAAGAAGGTTAGAAATTCCAGGTATGAATCCAACCTTGTTGAAAATAAGCAAGATGAATATTATCTACCAGTTACTCTATATACCTCTGCTCCTTCGGACTCAATGGGAATTTGACTCATTGATAGTGGTGCCTCAAGGCACTTCACTGGTTACAAAGAAGTTCTTCATAATCTGTTAGAGAAAGAAACTAACCTGGAAAGTATTCTCGAAGATAATATGAAATATCCTATGAAAGGTGTAGGCAATGTCTCTCTTAAATTGAATCAAGTAATACAATCCACCTACAGGATGTATTATATGTACCTGATCTCAAAAGGAACCTAGTGTCCATTTTAGCAATGGAAAACAAAGGATACAAGGTAACCTTCAGCGATGGCAAGGTACGTATATAGAAAAATAATGTTAAATATGCCTTCACTCTTGGGTTTCGAGTTGATTCATTATAATAGGATGGAGGAAGTCCACTAGGTGTCATGTCTTGTGACATATCTCAAACCTTGATTAAGAAGCAAATCGAAAATAAGATCAATATCGTAAGGACTGATAATGGGACGGAATATTAATCTAACGAGTTTCATGATTTTTGTGAAGAGGCTGGCATTAAGAGGGAGACTACTACACCACATACTCCTGAGTAGAATGGTGTGGTGGAAAAGGAAGAACTGTACAATTGTGGAAGTTGTTCGTGCTATGCTTCATGATCAAAGATTTCTAAAGTTTCTATCGATAGATGATGTATCAATGCCTAATGTGGAGGAAGCTATGGATCCTATTTATACACCCAAGCCTTCCTCTTCTAGGAAGAGGCCTTCATGCCTTAGAGGGCTACTTGATGATGTCTGGGAAGTAGTTCCCAAACCCCAGGACAAGACAATTGTCACTTCTAAATGGCTTTACAAGATAAATCATGCAGCAGATGGAAGTACGGAAAAGTATAAGGCTCGTTTTGTTGCTCGTGCTTTGTCCCAGAAGGAAGGTATAGACTATGATGAGATATTTACACCTATAGGCAGATATACCACCATCCGCTCGATCATAGCCCTTATGGATTCACAAGGATGGAATCTACATCAAATGGACTTCAACACCGTGTTCTTACATGGATCAATCAAAGAAGAGGTCTATGTGGAGCAAGTCGAAGGATTTGAGATTTATGATCGAAAATCTCATGTATGGAGGTTGAAGAAAGCTCTCTATGGGCTGAAGCAAGCACTCCGAGCTTGGTATGAGAGGATCGATAGCTATCTGATGAAACTAGGATTCACTAGGAGTGAAGTCGATCCTAACCTTTACTTTAAGGTTGAGGATGACAAACCTCTCATACTGGTGCTATATGTGAATGACCTCTTCCTAACAGGTGTGGACCCTCTCATTCACAAATGTAAGAGGGAGTTGGCTTTTGAATTTGAAATGAAGGACCTAGGACTGATGCACTATTTCCTAGGACTTGAAGTTTGGCAGAAGCCAGTGGAAATTTTCCTATCTCAAGGAAAATATGTGGTGAAGCTTCTGGAAAGATTCAGTATGGTGGACTGCAATCTCGTAACTACCTCGATGGAGCTTGACTTCAAAAAGTTAAGCGGTAGTGCTACTAGACCTGTTTTACGAAATGCCACCTAGTATTGTCAACTCATCAGAGCATTAATGTTTTTGGTGAACTCCCATCTAGACATATGTTTTGCAGTCAACACATTGAGTCAACATATGGCTGAACCTCACCACATACATTGGATTGGTCCCAAGAATCTGTTGAGATATCTTCATGGCATAATCACTTCTAGGTTAAGATACACTGCCAGAGATGTGAGACTACTTGGGTATACTGATGCTGATTGGGTAGGCAGTGTAGTGGACCGTAATAGCACTTTCGGGTGTTGTTTCACCTTGGGATCTGCTTCGATATCTTGGATGAGTAGGAAGCATAAGTCAGTGGCTTTGAGCATCGCTGAAGCAAAGCATATTGCTACTAGCATGGCCTCCTATGAGGCAGTCTAGTTGCGAAAGCTCTTCAGTGAGCTGTTTGGATTTACATTGGATACCACCGTGATCCTATGTGACAACCAGAGTGGGATTCACCTGTAAGAGAATCCCGTCTTTCATGATTGCTCCAAGCATGTCGATATTGAGTATCACTATATTCGAGATATGGTGCAACAGGGAGCTATCAGGCTCCAAAATATTGGTACAAATGAACAGGTTGCTGAAATTCTGACAAAGCCCCCAAGGAAAGTAAAATTCCCGACTTTCCGAGAACAACTTGGTGTTGTTCAAAGACCCTCCAATGAGTGTCCTGTATGATGTATTGAGCTCTGGGAGCTTTGGGGGGTGTGAGGTACTTCTTGGAGTGACATATGACGAACATGGTAAAAGAATCAAAACTTTCCTTGTGACACCCCATGGCGACTATGTAGCAGGATGATTAGTTCTCCTGTGAGGTCTAGATGATGCGTTCTCCACGACGACTATGTAGCAGGATGATTGGTTCTCTTGTGAGGCCTAGATGATGTGTTCTCCATGGTAATTGTGGACAGGATGATTCGCTCTCCTATGGACAAGATGATTCGCTCTCTTGTGGGACAAGATGATTCGCTCTCCTGTGGACAAGATTGATTAGTTCTCCTGTCAAGGCATCCTACCCATGCAGTCTGGCACTCATGGGAAGTACCTCTCATCTGATCAATGAGTAGGGAAATGAAGTTAGGGACCATAGTTGTACCGATGGACGCATCGTTGTATCTACTGTACTCCTTACTTGAGGATGACCTTCATTGATCTGAGATCAATGGTACTACTCTGGGACCAGTGGTAGGAGTTGTACATACTATGATGCTAACTTTGGGTTGGCTGAGACTGGTTTGGGACTAGTGGTTCATACTCCGAGATTGACTTCGTGTCAGGGCAAGACTGGTCTGGGACCAGTGAGAGTGGTATGTATGATGATGCTGACTTAGGGTCGATTGAGACTGGTCTGGGACCAATGGTACACTCTCTGAGCTTGCGATACTAGTATGGGACCAGTAATAGGAGTGGTACATACAATGACACTAACTTCAGGTCAGTTGAGACTAGTCTGTGACCAGTGGCACACACTCTAAGACTAACTTTGAGTCGATGGAGGATGATACTGGTTTGGGACCAATGATAAGAGTTGTACCCACTATGACGCTGACTTTGGGTTGGTTGAGATTGGTTTGGGACCAGTGGTACATACTATGAGACTGACTTGGAGTCAGTATGATACATCCTCGATCATTTATTCCTCTTCATAATTCGAACAATCCAGAGTAGAAAAAAGCATAGCAGAGTAGATCAGAACAGAGCAGGGGTCAAGCTATATAGGGCAGTGCATTTGATGGATGAATAGTAGCGACCAACCGATAGATTGCAGATGGAGTTCTCCCTAGTCGAGAGGGAGTGTTAAATTGGAAACTAGGGCCAAAATCCATGAGAGACATCTCATTCATGGCTGATAATATTTTTATTAGATTCCCCTCATCAAGAGGTGTAGGATTGATCTAAAGATCATCCGATTCCGATAAGTATTTATGGAGATATGAATTTATTTTGATTATGGAATTATTATCAAGCCGACCTACAACTCATGTAGGCTCAGAAGCCCAAAAATCGCATCTATTCAAACATCAACAGTTGTGTATAAATACAGGACTTTTCCTCATTTGCACTCACTCATTCCTCATAACTCTCTCTCTCTCCTACGTAGAAAAGAGGCTCTTCTCTACTGCACAGAAAAGAGACCTTTCTCACACTTGTGGAGGATCTATTGCAGATTTTAGGGCAGCAACTGCAGAAGTGAAGTTTGACTTGTGTGGACTATCAAAACTCCTCTTCTGAACTGTGTTGTAGGTCTGTCTAGATCTCCTTTGAAGGTCGCAACTTTTGGTGGTGGAATCAAGCCGATCCGACGGTCGGCTTGCAAGATACCGACTGCCCTAGTTTGAAGGAAGTTGCTGAAACTGAAACTGCATCTGCAGATACAAACTTTGACCAGCGTGGACCATCAAACCTTCTCTTCTGAATTGCATTGTAGTTCCATCTGGATCTCCTATAAAGGCCACAACTTTTGGTGGTGGAATCAAGCCGATCCGACATTTAGTTTGCGAGATATCGACTGCCCTAGTTTGAAGGAAGCTGCTGAAATTGAAGCTACAACTGCAGATCCAAACTTTGACCAGCATGGACCATCAAACCTCATCTTCTGAACTACGCTGTAGGTTCATTTGGACCTCCTTTGAAGGCCATACATTTTGGTGGTGGAATCGAGCCAATCCGATGGTCAGCCTGTGAGATATTGTCTGCCCTAGTTTGGGATTGATCTAGGGTTTGCTACTGCAAATGTAAATCTGATTTATGTACTATTTCTCTCTGCTAGATTATTGAAGATAAAGGAAGATTTGATCAAAGGATTTACCCAATATTTATATTGGGGTTTATCCCTGGCTAGCTGCCAAATCTTGTGTCTCTTGTCTTGGCTTGTTTTCTGTCGATCATTTAATATTCTATCTGCACTTTACTTTATGCATATGTGATTGCTAATCTATGGATAATAATAATAAAAAGAAGTAAACTGTTATAAGCATAGAACATACCATAGCTTAATAAAATGTGAAATTGGATATGTCTAGGTTTCTATATTTTTCTAGAGGTAGGATACCCATTTCACTAAGAGGAATATACCCACATATTAGAGGAGTTGGAGGGTGCAGATTCAGAGTGGCTATAATTGGCTCATGTTCCATTGTTTGATTCTACTCTAGTTTCTCATCATCTATCTCTTGAGTGATCAACTCTTCTTCCAGTTTCTTTGCCAATTCTTCGCTTCCTCAAGCTGTATCCTTCTTTTTTCTTCCTCCTCCTTTTGCTTCTTGAGGGCCTCCTCTAGTTGTTTCTTCAAAGCTTCCTCCTCTTTCGTTTTCCTTTGTTCTTATTTTGTTATTTGCATGGTATCTTGTTTTAGCTTTTCATGTTCTTTATTTTTCCATTTTTCTTCCTCTTGTCTCTTTCTTTTAGCTTCTTCTCGCTCCTTCCTCTTCTCTCTTGTTCAACTGCCCCTTTAGTATCTTTATCAACTTTGAAATTTTTATTCATTTCTTATGTAGTGTCTTGGTTTTATTTCCTTTTTAGTTCAACAATGTCCTGAATATTCATCTCGTCTTGGCCCTCCTCCCTTTAGCTCATCTAGAAAATTTGCTTGGTTTAAAGGACCTTCTTCTCCATCTATTCTAGTAACTCTAGAGGCGTTCTAATGATTCTTGATTTTCTCCTCATATTTCTAGGAAACTGAGGCTTATTCCCATGTATATCTAAACTTTGGACAATGTTGCATGGCTATGCCTCTTGGATAATATTGCTAATATCCCATCTCATCAAATCTGAGGCACCTCTAGTTCTATTATTTCTTCTTCCACTGCCTTCAAACTCTTAAAACTGTAGGATCCAATATGAAGAGGGAAGATTGGACATGGAGACTTATTTGACCTTTGTAATGACCAAGGCAATCTTGTAGCAAACTGATAACTAATCTGTATCACAACTTTTTCAGTCGTAAATAGTGGCATGAGATGTGTGTTCTAGTATGCTCTGAAGACTCTAAGAAATGTTTCATGAGGTAATGCAAACCAATAGGCCATGTCTTTTAGATGTTCTTATTCTTCATGCATGGTGCCTCTGTGACAAATATAAAATGATATAATATTGAGATAAAGAGTTCAATTCAACTCGTATTTTCAACTTATATGCCTGAGGTTTCACTCAAATTTTGAGTAGGAGTACTCGTTGGATGCAAAACTTAATTCCTCATCCAAAGAGTACCCATGTTGCATATTTTTGATGGACCCTCCTACACAAAAAAATGATATATACATGAAAAAAACGTGATTGCAATCACATTTGTCATGTATTTCTCTATTTTCCTGTAACAGGGTCCATCGAAAGTATGCAACATGGGTACTCCTTCAATGTGGAATCAAATTATGCATGCAATGAGTGTTTCCACTCAAAATTTGAGCAAACCCATAGGGAGATAAGTTGAAAAAACATTTTTTTTTTTCTTTTTTTTTACCCTCTAAAATTTGATGATGTCATCTAACCTTATTTTATTATTTCCACCATTATTTTATAATTTCCTTAGGAAGCCCATTTTAGACTTTAAAAATCCCCTAATGTATGGTTTGATGGATACTTATCTCTGTGGCTTGATGGATACTTTTATGGCTTGATGGATAATTTTGTGACACACATTGTACTTATGTGATTCATATTACATGCACAAGGGTTTTCTTTGTATCTCTAAAGATCTATCTAACTGTGGCTCGCTCTATTTATGGCTCGCACTTCACCATGCTTTTAGGGATTGCTCTAAATGTATTGTATACTCCATGGTACACTCTTTCTATGTCTCACATTTGATCTTTCAAAAACTCACATTATTCTTATAGTAGCTCGCTTCAGTGGCACAAAATTATTTGTCGTATTTGTTGTGACTCGCATTACATATATGAAATTTTTACTCATTTCCTATGTAGTCTCTTGTTCCTATTTCATTTTTAGTTCAACATTGTCCTGCATATTCATCTCCTTTTGGCCCTCCTCCCTTTGGTTCATCTAGAACATTTGCTTGGAAGGGCCTGCTTCTTCGTCTATTCCAGTCACTCTGGAGGCACTCAAATGATTCTTTATTTTCTCCTCATCCTTCGAGGAAACTGGGGCTTATGCCCATGTATATCTAAACTTTAGACAATGTTGCATGGCTATGCCTCTTGGATCATATTGGTGATATCCGATCTCTCCAAATCTGAGGCACTCTAGTTCTATTATTTCTTCTTCCGCCACCTTCAAACTCTTAAAACTGTAGGATCCAATATGCAGAGGGAAGATGGGAGATGGAGACTTACTTGACCTTTGTAATGACTGAGGCAATCTTGTAGCAAGCTGATAACTGATTTGTATCACAACTTTGTCTGTCCTAAATAGTGGCATGAGATGTGGATTCTTGTATGCTCCAAATACTCTAATAAATGTTCCTGGAGGCGATGCAAACAAATATGCAATGTCTGTTAGATCTTCTTACTCATCATGCATGGTGCCTCGGCAACAAATATAAACTGATATAATATTGAGATAAAGAGTTCAGTTCAACTCGGATTTTCAACTTATCTGCCTAAGGTTTTACTCAAATTTTGAGAGTGAGTACTCTTTAGATGCAAAATTTAATTCCTCATCCAAGGCGTACCCATGTTGTATACATTCGATGCACCCTGCTACACAAAAAATGAGAAATACATGAAAAAACATGATTGCAATCACATTTTTCATGTATTTATCTGTTTTCATGTAATGGGGTCCATCAAAATTATGCAACATGGGTACTCCTTCGATGAGGAATCAAATATTGAATCCAACGAATGTTTCCACTCGAAATTTGTGTAAATCCATACGGAGATTAGTTGAAAATACGAGTTGAAAAAATAGATTTTTCTTTTTTTTCCCTCCAAAATTTGATGATGTCATCTAATCTTATTTTATTGTTTCCACCATTATTTTATAATTTCCTTAGGAGGTCCATTTTAGACTTAAAAATCCCATAATGTATGGTTCTATGGATTGATGGATACTTCTATGGTTCGATGGATAATTTTGTGACACACATTGTACTTATGTGATTTGTATTACATACATAAGGGTTTGCTTTGTATCTCTAAAGTTATCTCTAACTATGGCTCGCCCTATTTATGGCTCGCACTTCACCATGCTTCAAGGGATTGCTCTAAATGTATTGTATACTCTTTGGTACACTCTTTCTATGTCTCACATTTGATCTTTTAAAAACTCACATTATTGTTAAAGTAGCTCGCTTCAGTGGCACAAAAATTTTTGTGGTATTTGTTGTGACTCCCATTACATATATATGGTTCGTATCTCATCTTTTGGATCTCACTTTACACTATGGCATCACATATGATATTTTTGTATGGCTCATTCTTGACATCCCTTGACTTTTCTTTAGCACTTTACACTCTGTGACATCGCATATGATATTTATGTATGGCTCATTCTTGACATCGCTTCAATTTTTATTGGCACTTTACACTCTATGGCATCACATATGATATTTTGGTATGGCTCATTCTTAGCATTACTTGAATTCGTATTGGAACTTTATATTATGCAGTATCACACATGATACTTTGTGTGGCATACTCATTACGGTGGCATTTCCTATACTTTGTAACTTAGTTTATAACTTTGTGGATCACATCATATACCTTATGGTTCACTCTTATATTTTTGTGGTTCTTATGCCTCCCTTTTGTTCATCTTTGTAGCTCATGGATCGCTCTCTATTCTATGTGGTTTTCATGCATTGCAATGGCTCATTCAATATGAATGAGATCTATATGATTATGAGTCATGAAAATAATATACATTATAGTGACCTTATTCTATGTATATGACCTAAGGATATATGACAATGTACAATGATGTGTAAATCAACAATAAATGATATGATATGGAAACATTATAACAATGATTATATATACATAGGAGTGACCCCTTATATATGGAAGTGAGCATTGAAATGGAAATAACCTAGTCTAGTAGTAACCTTGTATAATTTTGATCTTTGACTTAGAAGTAACCCTATATATGACAATGCTCATGATTTGTGACAATATATTTATGTCAGTTCTCTAGATATGTGACAGTGATTTATGTGTATAACAGTGACCTTGATGAAAGACATGGTAGTGATTTTGATGATGACATGACAATGATCTACTTGACAATAACTTTGATGAATGTTAGCAACAGTGAATTTCGATAGTGACAGTACTCTTATGAAAGTATGATATGATATGAAATTGGATTGGACCTAGGTGGCCTAATAAAATTGATGATGATGTCTCATGATTATTGTACTTTGTATATAATTTGAACATTTTAGTAATATCTAATAGAAGAAGAATATAGTTAGATTTTCCCCCTTGTGGGCTTTTTCCCTATGCTCTCATCTAAATTCTGGTGTCTCTATTGTGTGTGATTTTCTTCTATTGTTCTTTATAGTTCTGTTGCATTGTTGATATTATTGTTCTATATACATAATTGCTAATGATTAAATGATGTCGTGGGGTGAATGTTATATGATAATGTCGAAAAACTTTGAAAATGCAATTATTTACAATACAAAACAATCTAGCCCTAAAAATTAACATTGCAAAGTTTGCATTTACCTTGATAGGAGCATTAGCATCCCAAATGCCACCACTAGATTATTTTATTTTCACAAACACACTAGCTCTAGTAGCATAAAATATCATGGATGCGGGATTGTATATAGCCTCTATGAGATGATTTATAGTCTTATCCCTTCCTACAGAAATCCTATTTTTCAATGCCAATCTATAAGAGATGTATCTATACATTTTTGGAATTGTACCAGTCATTGATGGTGCTGGAAATTCCACCAACAACAAGAATCTCCTTGGTATAAAGTCCAAATTAGACTCTACATCATTTGGAGTTGGAATCACATCAGGAATGATGGCCCACTTGCCATTTTGTTGAGTTTATGATATGCCTTGGCAAAAATAAACAACATGAGAGAACCAATGTCACCTTTGAGACATCCAAGTAATGTTAGCTTTGTGAAATAGGTAAATATAATGTGCATTAAATACTTTCACGACAAAAGTGAATAATGTGAGCTTTTAAAAGAACAATGATAAGAATACTCTAATATAGACACACATTTAAGGAAAAAACTGTTAATTTATTTTAAAATTAGTTTTCAAACAAACACGATCATGAAAGCATAAATGACATACAATTCGATTAAGATATGCATTAAAGACAACAAAATAGTTCATTCCCTTTAATACATGTAACTATAAGCACATACCAAGAGAAGTATTATAATATGTTTTGATATATTCATGAAATAGATGTCCTTATCAAAGAGCATCTTATGATTATGTAGAAGTACCAAGATGCACAATTAAAAGTACATTTCACTTATTCCAATAGTGGAACATGGAAGTCACCTCTTTCTTCTTAAAAGAACAATCTCCTATGCTAACAAGGGAAGCCAAGGTTAAATGTCCTTTTGCTTGAGCTATGAGGGTCTATATATAAGGGTTGAGGTGACTCTTCACCTCCCTTGTGACTCTTGATCTCCCTAATGACTCTTTGGATTCCACATGACCTTTGGACTTCTTTGTGACTTTTCAACTTGTACATGTATTCATTTTTTTCCCTTTTATAATTACAAAATTTGTCCTTTTACAAAATTGTGGCAAAAAAAACATATTTATGTACAAATTTAAGGAAATTGTAATTCGGGCATTATGACATGGAACTATTTTGTGATGTATTGGTACCAAGCCTTGTATTCTGTAAATATGTCTTTGATATTTTGTGGTAGATTTCATCTATACCTCATCTTTCCCTCCAACACATCTAACAATTTTGTTTTTGATCCAGCCTATATATTGTTCCATAACATAGTCAACTTCATGTGCATCTCTATTGCTTCAATGAAGTATTGTAGAACAATCTCTTTGGTTACTTCCAAGTCATCTTGACTAGCGACATGTCTTATGATGTCCAAAAAATTCTTTAGCCCCTATTTGATGGCATCTCTATGCTTCACCTCTCTGGGTGCACTTACCAAAGGTATCTTATGCATTCAAACCAAATCTTCCAATCCATAATGAAATTTCATATAGGAAAATACAGTCTTGGTTATACTTTTATTCAACTAATCATAAGTTTGCACAAGAATCTTCACTTAAAATCTTTCTAGTCCAACCTCCATTATACCCTTTTTAGGTAAATCAATAGGTGCATTCAGGTATTTGGTGCCCCATTATCGAATAAGATATATAGCCATGTGGGCTAGGTTTACAATTCTTATCTTTTCCTACACATCCTTTTGGATTTCATACAAGGGAGGCACTACTTTATGTAATGCTCTCATTTCATCACATACTTGTTTGATCATGTTTTCCAACTGCTTAAGTTCCTCAAATATCATGAATTGTTGACCTTCTCTACTAGAAGCTATGGAACACACCCTCTGATTTTCAATGAGAAGTTGTTCATTTTGTTCCTTTGCATAAACCAATTCTTTATTCAACCATTCATTCTTGTGAGTGAGATAATCAATGTTCTTTTCAGTGGTTACTGCAAAGGATGCAGCTGCTGAAGTGATTAATTTTGGATTTTTCTTTTTGTTTGCAATAATTACTCTTTTGTATTGATAGAGATTGGTTAATCTGGCACATTCATAAAGTTCTTCATCCTTTCTTGAATGATTTTGTCCTTAAGTTGATCAAATGTGAAATTGGATATGTCTAGGTTTCTGTCTTTTTCTAGAGGCAGGATACCCATTTCACTAAGAGGAATATGCCCACCTATTGGAGGAGTTGTAGGCTGAATATTCAGAGTGGCTATAATTGGCTCATATTCCATTGTTTGATTCTACTCTTCTTTCTCATCATCTATCTCTTGACTGATCAACTCTTCTTCTAGTTTCTTTGCTAATTCTTTGCTTCCTCAAGTTGTATCCTTCTTTGTTCTTTCTCCTCCTTTTGCTTCTTGAGGGCCTCCTCCAGTTGTTTCTTCAAAGCTTCCTCCTCTTTCTTTTTCCTTTGTTCTTATTTTCTTATTTTCATGGCCTCTTTTTTTAGCTTTTCATGTTATTTATTTTTCCATTTTTCTTCCTCTTGTCTCTTTTTTTTAACTTCTTCTCGTTTCTTCCTCTTCTTTTCCTCTTCAACTGCCCCTTTAGTATCTTTATCAACTTTGAAATTTTTACTCATTTTTTATGTAGTCTCTTGTTCTTATTTCCTTTTTCATTCAACATTGTCCTGCATATTCATCTCCTCTTGGCCCTCCTCCCTTTGGCTCATCTAGAACATTTTCTTGGTTTAAAGGATCTGCTTCTCTGCCTATTCTAGTAACTCTAGAGCCATTCTAATGATTCTTGATTTTCTCCTTATCTTTCTAGGAAACCAAGGCTTATGCCCATGTATATCTAAACTTTGGACAATGTTGCATGCCTATGCCTCTTGGATCATATTGGTGATATCCCATCTCACCAAATGTGAGGCACTTCTAGTTCTATTATTTCTTCTTTCGCCCCTTCAAATTCTTAAAACTGTAGGATCCAATATGCAGAGGGAATATGGGACAAGGAGACTTATTTGACCTTGTAATGATCGAGCCAATCTTGTAGCAAGCTGATAACTGATTTGTATCACAACTTTTTCCGTCATAAACAGTGGCATGATATGTGGGTTCTTGTACGCTCCGAAGACTCTAATAAATGTTCCTTGAGGCAATGGAAACCAATAGGCAATGTATGTTAGATCTTCTTACTTGTCATCCATGGTGCCTCAGTGACAAATATAAATTGATATAATATTGAGATAAAGAGTTTAGTTATCCTTGCATATTCACTCCTCTGTAACTTGTTTCCCAAAGTGTCTTGCAATATATATGCAATGGGGGTATCTCCATTAGAGAAATTTTGAGGTAAAAAATGGGCCTCAAAACAAAAATGTACAAACAAAATCAACTTTATAAGAATTAATAGGATTCAAGATCATGATGTCTACTATGGGAGTGATTCATGATTTTTGGAGTAAAAAAGTAAAAAGATAAAAAAAAAATACTTCTTTTTCAACTTGTATTTTCATCTTATCTCCATATGATTTTACTCAAATTTTGAGTTGGAGAACCTGTTGGATATGTAATTTAATTACACATCCAAATATTAACATGTTGTATACTTTTGATGTACCCTACTCCATGAAAAATGAGAAATATGTGAAAAACACGATTGCAATCACACTTTTTCATGTATTTCTCATTTTTCGTGTATCAGGGTTTATCAAAAGTATGAAACATGGATATTCCTTGGATTAGGAATTAAATTTCACATCGAATGAGTGCTCCCACTCGAAATTTGAGTAAAACCGTAGGGATATAAGTTGAAAATACAAGTTGAAAAAGTAGTTTTTTTTTTTTTTTTTTCCCTCTAAAGTTTGATGATGTAATGTAATCTTATTTTTATTATTTCCACTATTATTTTATAATATTCCTTAGGAAGCCCATTTTAGACCTCAAAATCTATCTAAGTCCTTAGCATAAGCCCATTTCCGTTCCAACCCCGAGAATTCTTTCTTCACACATATACCGTCTAGTAGATATAAATACATGTAAAATTTTGGTTGCTCACCTGCTGCCACATTCTTTGCCTTTGTGACGCATTTTGCAATGACTGTGTAATGAGATTAGACAAATTGAAAACAATTCCTTTGGTAATGCAAGGGTGTAACATATAGACCCACCTCTCCTTAAAGAATTCGATGTTTTCACATCCACATAATTTGCAACATTTTGGTTTTGTAAATTTTGTCTGGATTTTGACGAAATTTGCTTGGCTCTTGCCACCAGGATTTTAGGATCTCCTTAATCGAATATCCAAAACCAACATAGAACCTTGTATTAAGTTATTCTTTAGGCTTTGGGAGCTTTTAATACATGTGAATATCATGATCCTTATAGGTAGTCAATACTTATCCCTTTGAACTTCTGACGATCATGTTTTGACGATCAATGTGCTATAAGATCCACCCAATTGTCTCTACCAAAGGGAGCATTGGATAATGGAAAGTGATCTTGTGAAACCTGGAATGCTTAATGTTTAGGTAGACCTCTTTATCTTCTTCATAATTCAAAACGCTTTCGTAGTGAAGTCTTTGAGTATATTTGGCCAAGATAAGGTCATTGATTGTTGATAAAACATGCAGTGTCCTTGAATATGGGTACTTTAGGCTTCAAACTATTGACTACACCCTCAATACCGCTTTCAATTGTCTCTCTTATGGGTCCTTTTATTGTAACTGGAAGAATGGTTTCTGTTGAGGATGATACATTGATATGTTGAAGATCTCTTGTACATGACAACTAAAAATCATTCATGGGAAGGTACACAATTAGTCCACTAAAATTCCTACTTTATGTTTGTTATGTGTGTAAAATTCTCACTATGGAAAAGCAGTGTGTTAGTCTTAGCGCAGGCACATAAACTAGAGACAAGGATGATCTTGGTCAAGTACTAGGGACATAGAGTGCACTCACACAAGGTTGGGAGAACATATGCCATGGCGTAGACACAGTTTGTAGGCACAAGGGTTAGTCATCTAGAGATTAGAAGCATGCACTGTGCTGACATAGTGTTGCATAAAACATGTTCATCTTAATGTGATTTGTAGAGATAAAAGGGTTGAGACTAAAAATATATGATGCACATGCACGACTAAAATAATATGAGACCCAAGGCATATCACAGATAAGGTTTGTAGAGGTAAGGTCATGAGAGCTATGCCTTTGATTTTCGCTGGCATGCCAGGTGGCAAGGAGAATTGACATAGGCACAATCGTAGGTTATAGAAACAAGAGTGTAAGGCTTAGGCTTTGGAGTGCACGAGCGCGCCATAGAGAGGCTAGGATGCAACAAGAAAAGCCAAAATTTTGGCTAAGTGTGGGAAGAATCATAATGAGAGAGCACAAGGAAGTTAAATAAAATGAAAACTCAACACACACACACACACACATCCATTAAAAGAATAGGAAAAGTCATAAAATATGAAGAGGTATAAGAGAAAAAATTGAAGAACCGAAATGAAAAGCAATCAATCACAAACTTAGGGAATGAACACATGAATCTTACCAGGAATTAGCACATGAAATAATCACAATTGTGGAAGGAAAGGAGATGGTTATATTCTTGAAATGTGTGTAGAGCTCCGACAGGGTAAATTGAAACAATGAAAATAAATACTAGGGTCAGGTTGTATATATATACATTCCACACATGAAACCATGTTGCACTTATGGGGTGTTACTGTGTTAAGTTATGATATGTTCTATGCTTAGAGAAATTTACTTTTCTTTAATATTATTATTCATAGATTAGCAATCACATGTGCATAAGTAAAGTGCAGATAGAACATTAAACGATCAATAGAAAACAAGCCAAGACAAGAGACACAAGATGTGGTGGCTAGCCAGGGACAAACCTCACAATGTGTGGGGAAACCCTGTGATCAAATCTTCTTTTATCTTCAATAATTTAACAAAGAGAAATAGTACATAAATCTGATTTACATCAGCAGCAACAAACCCTAGATCAGTGGCATCAACATCATCGGCATCAATGACATAGCATCATCGGCTTCAGCCGGCATCATCATCATCGACATCACTGGCATCATTGGAATCACTAGCTTCAGTGGCTTCACCAGCATCAGCGGCATCATCGGCATCACCGACATCAACATCATTGGCATCACTGGCATTATTGGCTTCACCGGCATCGTTAGCTTCACCAGCACCGTCGGCTTCACCAGCATCGTCAGTTTCACCGACATCATCAGCATCACTGACATCATCAGCTTCACCGGCATCATCGACTTCATCGACATCATCGGCATCATCAGCATCATCAGCTTCACCGGCATCATCGGCTTCACCGACATCATCGGCATCACTGGCATCATCGACTTCACTGACATCATCGGCATCACCTTAGGATCTCTCCTCCTACTAAAACCCAAAGACAAGTAGAGAGAGGAAGAGATCCCAGTGTGTGTAGAAATGACTTGAAGTCCTCTTCTAGTTATACTAAAATGTAGAGGTTGAATAGACATGACGTTTTGGCTTCTTGAGCCCATATAAGTTGTAGGTCGGCTTGATAATAATTCCATAATCAAAATAAATCCATATCTCCATGAATACTTATAATAATCGGATGATATTTAGATCAATCCTACACCTCTCGATGAGAGGAATCTAATAAAAATATTATCAGCCATGAATAAGATGACCCACATGAAGTTTGGCCCTATTTTCCAATTTTAACACTCCCTCTCAACTAGGGAGAACTTCATCTGCAATCTGTATGTCAGTCGCTACTATTCATCCATCAAATGTGCTGCCCTATACAGCCTGACCCTTGCACTGCTCTTCTCTATTCTTCCTATTTTCCTTTGTCTTGTTCTGCCATGTATTGATTTGTATTGTTCTGATTTGATCTGCTCTGCTCTGCTTTGTTATGTTCTGCTCTACTTTTGTCCTAATTATGAAGAAGAAGAAATGATCGAGGATGTATCATACTGACTCAAAGTCAGTCTCAAAGTATGTACAACTGGTCCTAGACCAGTCTCAACCAACCCGAAGTCAACATCATAGTGAGTACAACTCCTAGATTAGTATCATCCTCCACTAACTCAAAGTTAGTCTCCTAGTGCATACCACTAGACCCAGACTAGTATCATCCTCCACTGACTCAAAGTTAGTCTCCTAGTGCGTACCACTGGTCCTAGACCAGTCTCAACCAACCTGAATTCAGCGTCATAGTAGGTACCACTCCTACCATTGGTCCCAGACTAGTATCGCAGTCTTAGAGAGTGTACCACTGGTCCCAGACTAGTCTCAACCGATCCGAAGTCAGCGTCATAGTATGTACCACTCTCACTAGTCCCAGACCAGTACTGCATTGATTAGAGGTCAGTCTCAGAGTATGTACCACTGGTCCCAGACCAGTATCACAATATTAGAGAGTGTACCATTTCTCAGTCCATTCTCAACCGACTCGAAGTCAGCGTCATAGTATGTACCACTCTCACTGGTCCAAAACTGGTACTGCACTGACCAGAGGTCAGTCTCAGAGTATGTACCATTGGTCCTAGACTAGTCTCAACTGACTTGCAGTCAGCATCATAGTGGGTACAACTCCTACCACTGGTTCTAGACCAGTATCGCAGTCTCAAAGAGTGTACCACTAGTCCCAGACTAGTCTCAACTGAACCGAAGTTAGCATCATAGTATGTACCACTCTCACTGGTCCCAGATCAGTACTGCACTAACCAGAGGTTAGTCTCATAGTATGTACCATTGGTCCCAGACCAATCTCAACCAACTCGAAGTCAACGTCATAGTGGGTACAACTCCTACCACTGGTCCCAAATCAGTATCGCAGTCAGAGAGTGTACCACTGGTCCCAGACCAATGAAGGTCATCCTAGCATAGGGAGTACGGTAGATACAACGATGCATCCATCGGTACTACTATGGTCCCTATTCTCATTTCCCTGCTCATTGATCAGATGAGAGGTACATCCCATGAGTCCTAGACTACATGGGTAGGATGCCTCGACAGGAGAACTTAATCAATCCTGTACTCATAGGAGAACTAATCATCCTGCTACACAATCACCATGGGGAACACATCGTCCAGGCCTCACAGGAGAGCTAATCATCTTGCTACATAATCGTCATGAAGAACACATCATACAGACCTCACAGGAGAACTAATCATCCTACTACATAGTCGTCATGGAGAACACATCATCTAGACCTCACAAGAGAACTAATCATCCTACTACACAATTGTCATGGAGAACACATCATCCAGACCTCACAGGAGAACTAATCCTGCTACATAGGAGAGTGAATCATCCTGTCCCACAGGAGAGTGAATCATCTTGTTCCACAAGAGAGTGAATCATCTTGTTCACAATGCGCACCACCAGGGGGAGGGTGAGTCACCCTGTGGTCATATGTTGCTCTAGTAAGAACCGTAAGCCCCCAGAGCTCCCAAAGCTCAATGTATACAACATGCAGGACCCTTTTACAAGGGTCTCTCGATGAATCCAAGTCGTTCGGGAAAATCACAAATTTGATCTTTCCCAACGGCTCTGACCTATACATCATCTCAGTGCGATGAAGCCTCCTTGCTCATTGACTTACCATATCCTAGATAAGACAGTATCTAATGTCTATATGTTGGAGAAATAATTGAATATGGGATTCCTCAATAATCAAATCCCACCTCTGGTTGTCACAAAGAATCATAGTGGTATTCATCATGTGTACTCACTGAAGAGTTTCCACAACCAGACAACTTCATATGAGGTCATACTCATAATTATGTATCCGATGTCGGTGGTACTTATAACAACCGATTTCTATTTCTTGCTCCTCCATGATATCGAAGCAGAATCCAAAGAGAACCATCATTAAGAAGTTCTCTAGTGATCCTCCACACTTCCTACCCAGTCAGCATTCGAATAATCATGTAGTTTTCATATTTTCGGCAGTGTATCTCAATCCATGAGAGATTGTGCCCAGAAGATATCTCAAAGGATTCTTGGCACCAATCTAGTGAGGCTCAACCACATATGAGCTCACCATGCTAACTGCAAAACATATGCTTGGAGTTCACCAAGATCATCAACGTGATTGAGTTTATACAACTCAGAGGCATTTCCCAAATCTGGTCCGACATCACTACCATATAACTTCTGAAAGTTAATATCCTCAAGGTAGTCATAGGCTTGGAGTTCATCATTCCACATTCAGAATCCAAATCCCTCTTACTTCTACAAATGAGAGGGTTTGCACCTGTCAGAAATAGGTTGTCCTTATGAGGTGCCATTATGAGAGGTCTATCATCCACAACCTTTGGGTAATGGTTTGGATCGGTTTCACTCCTAGTGAATCTCAACTTCATCGAACAGCTATCAATCCTCTTATACTACACCAGGGGTGTTTTGCTTCAAGCCATAGAGGGCTTTCTTCCACCTATATACATAAGATTCCTATTCATTAATCTCAAACTCCACAGGTTGTTCCAAACCTGTGGACCTGCTACATGAGGGGAATGGTCCCCTTGTAAGATTTTCCTTCGGTACATCTCAGACATGTACCTTCATGCTCTTTTTGAATTCAGGCATCCCTGTCACCATCTGACTCACATACCTCTGGTGTTGTGTCAATGGACATGGTCCCCAGTGGACTTCCTGCAACTTGATACAACCCTAAACTCAAAAACATCTTTGAAAAAATCTATTTTCAAACATGTACCTTTCCATCGATGAGTGCCACCTTGTAACCTTTGACTTCCATTGTTGAAATGGACACCAGGTTCTTCTTGCGATCAGGTACATAAAATAGATTGTGAATGAATCAAGTTACCTTCATTCAATTGAGGGGTAACATTCCCTACACCCTTAGATATGAACTTCCCAATGAAGTGATCTTTAAGTAGGCCATCATAAACTTCCGTTGCGCCATTTTGATAATATTCTCTTCTTCCACTTCACCCTTGGTGAATTTGAACCCATTGGTCCTTTTGTCTTGTCCCAACTGTTGCCGGTGATTGCTCTTTCACTCTTGCTTAGGCATTGTCTTCACCTGAGCTCTGATACCATGTTAAGTTATGGTATGTTCTATGGTTAGAGAAATTTACTTTTCTTTCATATTATTATTCATAGATTGACAATCACATGTGCATAAGTAAAGTGCAGATAGAACATTAAATGATCAATAGAAAACAAGCCAAGACAAGAGACACAAGATGTGGCGGCTAGCCAGGGACAAACCCCACAATGTGTGGGGAAACCCTTTGATCAAAGCTTCTTTTATCTTCAATAATTCAACAGAGAGAAATAGTACATAAATCTAATTTACATCAGCAACAACAAACCCTAGATCAACGACATCAATGGCATTAGTATCATCAGCATCAATAGGCATCATCATCATCGACATCACCGACATCATCGGCATCACCGGCATCACCGGCTTCACCAGCATCAACGGCATCATCGACATCACCAGCATCAACATCATTGGCATCACCGGCATCATCTGCTTCATCAACATCATCGGCTTCATCGGCATCATCGACATCATCGGCATCGTCGGCATCATCGGCTTCGCCAACATCATCATCATCATCATCGGCATCATCGGCTTCACCGGCATCATCGACATCACCTTAGGATCTCTCTTCCTACTAAAACCCAAAAACAAGTAGAGAGAGGAAGAGATCCAAGTGTGTGTAGAAATGACTTGAATTCCTCTTCTATTTATACTAAAACGTAGAGCTTGAATAGACATGACGTTTAGGCTTCTTCATCGTACATAAGTTGTAGGTCGGCTTGATAATAATTCCATAATCAAAATAAATTCATATCTCAAAGAATACTTATCAGAATCGAATGATCTTTAGATCAATCCTACACTTCTTGACGAGAGGAATCTAATAAAAATATTATTAGCTATGAATAAGATGACCAACATGAAGTTTGGCCTTAGTTTCCAATTTTAACATACTGGGCACAAAAGTGTTTGACAGTCTCGATTATCATCGTGAAGTGCACGCGTTAGGCTTGAAAAGTGCACTAGCACTAGATTCAAGAAGTGAACCTAGTTGATAAATATTCAATCAATGGACCTTGATTTGATTACTCTTATAGCCTATTGTTACGTGCCTAAGTTTATGGCAAGATTTCAATCAAAGGATTTCCTTAATGACAATAATTTTTCTCGCTCATTCCTTCTTTGCTGGTTTTGCTGCCTACCTTTATTTTTGATCAAGTTGCTGCTAACTTCTCCTATAGGGATTTTTTATGTTTATTTATTATCTTTAGTTCCTTCCTTTGAGCTAGTTTTGTTTCCCAACTTATTCCTCATGGAGACAACATCCTCTTCTAAATTTTCATATTGTTTTTTATTTTTAACTAGCTCATTTCTTGCTGAAACAACCTCGACATCTAATCTTTCACACTGTTCTTCTTTTTCCTTTAGACAACTACATATCACCTCTTCAACTCTCCTTGCTTCTTCCAACTATGTCCTCAGGCTAATGATTTATTCCTTGTAGTCATGCTCTTTCTCATCACATATCTGCAAAAACTCTTTTGATCTTTGTTTTCATTTGCAAGTATTTATATTTCAACCAAGGTTGAGTCAACATTAGCCTGGTTTTCATCTATATTTTCCTCATGATAATTAGGTACATTCATACTAGAACATGTCTCATTCGAATGAACAATTTCTTTCCCAGACCCCTTTTTCTTCTCATTTCCTCCGCTACTATTACTGATATCTCCATGATGTTGGAGCTGCAACCTGACTCATATATGTTTTGCAGATATCACATCTATTATCATCTCAAGATCTAAATTGTGAAGTTTGTTGTAAATTGTACATTTAGCCTAGGTATTCCATTGTTGTTCTTTCCTTGAGGGGGAATCTTTACTATATCCATCACATACTAGTTTCTAGACATTAGGTCCATAACCTATTAGTTCATATTTTACTTTATCTCTCCATTATTAAAATTATGTAGCATTAAGCACAAGTACACTTTGATAATCCATGTTTCAACTAGGTCTACCTTCCAACTATTAAGCTAATACAGAAGGAACTAGCTTTGATACCACAATGACTTTACTTGAGGTGGGAAGATGGGGCAGGTGAATAAATATAGTGAATTCATGGATATCAAATTTTTGTTTTTAGTTTTCCATATAATAGTTATCTAAATTATTAAATAAGAAACAATATATCATATGAATAACATATTCAACATGTAAACAACATTTAACATACAAACCACAACACAAGGATCAACGCATAAACACAACACATGTGGATACCAAATAGAACAGAAACCCTAAAGGGAAAAAGTGTTATTGTTGTGATGCAAAGGTAAGCTCTTACTTCCTCTATTATATCAAATTTTGAAGGCTCCAACCTGTCTTCTATTTGCATACTATAACTTACTTGGAGGCTCGTACTCCCTCTTTTACATTAATTTTCCACAAGTTTCTACTTACAGGAGGCTCCTATCTCAATTTATTTCTTCAAGCTACTACTTGCTAGGAATATTTTACTCTCTCTTCAACATGCTCCAACTAGCTATTTTTCAAGCTACTACCTAAAAGGAGACAACAATCCCCTAATATATAAAATATTCTATGTACTAGTTACATAGTCTTTGTCTCTATTTTGAACCATTCTTTTGTCCTCTTTACAACTACTTATTTCTATCTCGTCCTCCTTATTTATGCATCACATATACTGCTCTTACTCAATCTCTTTGCACCAGGTAACTCATGAGCTATGTCTCACCACAACTCAATCAACTCTCTAACTTTACCTTCCAAAAGCACATCTTTTATAAACACGACTTGCTGATTGTTAGTATTCCATGCAAGAACCGAAAATGGACAACTTGCCTCTTTGCATTCCACCTATTCATTTCACACCTTTTCAGATTTTGAATATTAAAACAAAGTTAATGATCCACTAAATTATATTTATACAATGTAACATTTGTGAAAATTTGGAGACCCAAATCCCCTACTGCATCAAACTGATATTACTTCTCCTACTTGTTAATTCATGCAAGTTATTTAATATGTTACACTATAAATATCGAAGTAAATACGACTGTAGCCTTCACTAATTAAATTATATGCGGAAACAAGAACTGAGCAAGAAGAAATAACCACACACACAATTGACACCATTCTTTTTGGACAAATGTCCCCAGAAAAACCCAATGCGGGAAAACTGGTGCAACAACTAAGGTTTTGTATTATTATGCAATAGTTTTTTAATACAACCTTTGGATGCCTTACTGACTATTTGATATAGATACTCTGACTGGTAGAGAAATTAGTGAGAAATAACTCACACTATCACTGGATGGCAAGCCCCACACTGCCTCTACGCTTCCATTGCATCAACCTATGTAGTTCAATGTCATAGGCACTAGGCTCTGTATCACCCTTCTTGTTGGTCGATTTTCCTCTAGAACTTTAACTCTCTGCCCTTCTGGACTCACACCCTGGATTCTGGCTCTAGAAATCTACTCGCCAAAAATTTTTGAATCTCCTATCAGGCTCTATGCTACCTCAACGTGGCCCTACACTGCCTAGCGTGGCTCTGCACTTCCTCTTCTGGATCTCTCTCTACCTCCTCTACAATGTATCCCCAGATTAGGAAACTTTCCAACTAGAAAAAAATCCCTATTCCTCACTGCAAGAAATCTCCTCGATGACCTCTCCGAAAACTGTTGCGCTACTCTCTTGAGAAAATTGATCTTTGATCTCTCACTCGATGTGTCTTTCAAATGCCCATTGAAGTCCTTCTTATAATCTTCTGGTTGCAAAATCAACAACCCATATTAGATTCTAATTAGTGGCTCAAATAATTTTGAATTGATCCTCGTCTTCTTCTAGAAGTTCCACACCCAGTTTAATTAATACCCTTTAATTATTTTAATTTCCTAAGTTTAAAGTTAGGCATCCATTAAAAATAATTAATTATTTTAATAAAATTATCTCCAAGTGGAATTTCCCTAAATAATTTCTAGGTATTCTGGAATACATGTGTCCTAGCCTCCCTGCAAATTTTGAGGCTTAGAGAACATCCAATGCTACTAGAAATTAACACTCCCTCTTAGCGAGAAATGTGGTCTAGTAATGCAACCTGCTAAAGCGTCACCCTGACTCTGTAACATATCCCTCTGCGTCGTTGATGTCTGACATTACTGCCCACCAACTACTACGCAAATGTTGCATCTGTGTTGTTGCTAACTTTGCATGCTTCTTCCGAATGCATCTGCATTGAAACTTTATTGCTATTGCAACATAAAAACATCCAAAATAATGAACCAAAGGTGTTTAGCGTGACACATTTGTTGATGGAGTTATGACTGCTACGAGTCTCTACGCTAACCCTCTGAAGTCTCTGCATTGCTGCTAACTCTACACTCTGCCAAATGCACTGCTACCAACTCTACTTTGCGTTGATTATTCTCTAACAATCCTAGTCATTGCAATTGTTACTTTGGCATTCCTCTGCACCAACTGACATTGGTCCATCTTGCTACTTCTAATATGGGCTCCTGTAGCAAGGTATTGATCCATGAGGTGGACTCCTCAATGGACCACACCCATATGCAATTCTTTTGAACTACTGTACTAGATTAACCCACATCTCCCTTGGAGGTATCTGGGCAATCATGGAAAACTCCTCCTCCCCGATCTTTATGGTTGCAGCCTACAGATCATATTTATTTTCATTCTTTTTTAGAGGACTTTGCGTAGAATAGTGAACAATTTCACCATATCGGAAACATTTGATCTTAGAAACGTCTTTATTCTTCCCCAATGCTCTTGGTGCCCCTTTGATGCAAGGGTTGCATTCTCCTCCTCCTCCTTAGGCTTCGTTTCGCTGTTGTTGCTACCATGAAGTTTGGACTTGACTAAGTCTCGCCTCATCTCTTCTTGTTGAAGAGCGGCCCACATCCCTTCCTAATCTGACAACTTCTCTATACCCAAGATATTTTGGACAAATACTAGCCATTATTTTGAGACTAAATTCAGGGAAAACATCACCATATCTGTAGACTGAGGTGATGATCCTACAACTGCCAAGTGATCTCGGACTTCTTGAAGCTTCGATAGGAATGAATCAAGGCGTTCCCCCTTCTGCATCTTCGCGGATCTCATTTTCTCCTCCAAGTAGATCTTCAACTGCTTAGAATATCGTTGATACAACGTAGCCAAGGAATCCCACATCTCTTTGGTTGTTCCTTTGCCAGAAATGTGACATAAAATGTGATCCCTCACTCCATCGAGGGTCAACTGCTTAGCCTTCGCCATCTTAGCCTTCTACTTCTTGAGCAGATATGCATTGGCAGGTTCAGCTACCACACTATCGACATAGGTTTTGAGATCATGCTCATTTAGAAGGCAGGAGATCCTAGCCTTCCAGACCACATAGTTGGATGCTCCATCCAATCAATCTTGATCTCTCATCTCATTAGGTGCCATCTATGCCAAAAAAAGTCAAATTTCTCCATCTCTCCTCTGCACAGCTGCTAGGCTAGCCTATGCACTCCCTATTGGAGTTAGTAGATCTGCTCCATGCTACTACTTCTCAGCAACAGAGAAATATAATTCCTTGGCTCAGAATTCACTGAGGAAGAAATTCCCTCAAGAAGTGTCTTCTTCCTTCTTTTGATGCTTTTTTTACCCAAAAAATGTTGCAGAAAAACGTGTCCCACCTGAAGACTACTTTTCACTGAATACGCTGCTATGCTGCTCCCTTTGCCACTAAAAAATCACGAAATGGAAATATTACCTCTCTATCAACTCACTTAGAGAGAGATTTTTCTCGAGAATCTTTCCCTCCTCGCCTGGACTGTGTAATCACTCTGGAGATTCGATCTATTTCATACATAACATGTCAATCTCCCTCCTTCTCTTCAACGTTGGGTTCTTCCAGTTTTCTCTCTTGCTCCACCTATGCTCCGATACCATGTGAAAATTTGGAGACCCAAATCACCTACTATAGAAACCTAATACTACTCCCCCTACTTGTTAATTCATGCAAGTTATTTACTGTGTTACACTGAAAATATCAAAGTAAATATGACTGCAACCTTCACTAATTAATTTCTATGTGGAAGCAAGAACTAAGCAAGAAGAAATAACCACACACACAATTGACATCGTTGGTTTTAGACAAATGTCCCCCAAAAAACCTAATGTAGGAAAACCAATGCAACAATCGAGGGTTTGTATTATTATGCAATAGTTTCTTAATAAAATATTTGGATGCCTTAGTGGCTATCTGATACAAAGAATCTAACTGGTAGAGAAATTATTGAGAGATACCTCACACTATCACTGGAGATTCAATACTGATCCAGGCTTGGATGGCAAACCCCACTCTAGCTCTACGCTACCTCTGCGTTAGCCTATGCAGTTCAACGTCACAACTAATAAGCTCTACGTCACCCTTCTTGTTGGTTGATTTTCCTCTAGAACTTTGACTCTCTGCCCTTCCGTTCTCACTCGGCTTCAGGCTCTAGAACTTGACTCTGCGGAAAATTTTGAATCTCCTCTCAAACTCTACGCTGCCTCAGCATGGCTCTCCGTTGCCCAACGTGGCTCTCCGTTGCCTCTTCTAGATATCTCTCTATCTCTTCTGCAATTTATCCTCGATCAGGAAACTATCCCTTCCCCTCACTGGAAGAAATATCCCTGATGACCTCTCCGACAAGTGGTGTGCTTCTCGCATTAGAAAATCAATCTCTAATCTCTCATTCGATGTGTCCCTCAAATTCCCATTGAAGTCCTTATAATATTCTCATTGAGAAATCAATGACCCATATTAGATTCTAATCAATGGCTCAAACGATTTTGAATTGATCCTCGTCTTCTTCTAGAAGTTCCACACCCAGTTTAATTAATACCCTTTAATTATTTTAATTTCCTAAGTTTAAACTTCGGCATCCATTAAAAATAATTAATTATTTTAATAAAATTGCCTTCGGGTGGAATTTCCCAAAACGATTTTTGGGTTTTCTGGAATACATGCGTCCTATCCTCCCTGCAAATTTTGAGGCTTAGAGTGCATCCTATGCTACCAAAAATCAACAACATCAACCAACTATACTAATTGCATAAGCCAAAATAATTCCAAGACCATGTAACATGTTACATCACAACGTTTTTGTGCACCACTACGGCACCTATGTTTTGTAACAACTCAACCAATCACTCTGATCACCAAGCATCTCCAAGGATATACCTCTTTAAATAAGCCTACTATCAATGAACATTTGAACAAGAATTGAACTTAGGGAACAAGAATTACACTGTGTGAATAGTGAGGCTTCAACAATCATAGGAACACTGAACAAGAATTACAATGTGTGATTAATGAAGCTTCAACAATCATAGGAACATTGAACAAGAATTACACTGTGTGAATAGTGAAGCATCAACAATCATAGGAACACTACAACCACACTTTCAGTTTTCATAGGAACATTGGAACCAATTCTTCAACTCTGATCTCTACAACATAACCAACTCAACACCTTTCCCTTAACATCACAATATATGCAAGCAATACACCACAATATTTGAGCAGGAATTCACATCACAACATACCTCTAACAAGAAACATATACTCACCACTCAAGCATAATGTGACATACTAGCAACAATATAAACTTAGAAACAAACATATTCAAATGTGGATTGGATCACTATACCTTCAACAAGCATACTTTCAACAACCTTTGCTGTCAATGACTACTTCACCAACCCTTAGCTCATTAGGTGGGTGGCTCCCAAAATTGATCCATTAAAGAACCACCCATCAACGTCATTGATGTCAAGAGTACCTCGCCCTTTCATTGGATAGGATTCCTTTCCTATAATTAGTAGAGGGATTTGGATATTATTTCCCTTTTTCCTTAATTGATTGTCCTGACCCTGACATCCTTAACATTGTCCACTTCAAATTTTTAGATCCTCCCTCTTACACCCCTTGAATAACCTTCATGGATGTTATTATGGCATCCCTTGAACAAAGAGCTTACATGATTGAGGCCTTGTCCAATTTCACCCCCAATATTTCTCAAGCTCAAATCCCTTCCCCTTCTTTTGACCTTTTGAACAACCCTAGTACTAAAGCTAAGAAGGCCAATGTAGTCAACCCATTAATTATCAATATTCACTATAATGAATACATGATCAAGCAAGTCATTATCAACTATGAATCCACCCTTGATATCATAATAACCCACAACTTTCATACTATTGGTGATACCCATTTCTCTCCTCCTTGGACCCTCCAAGCGTTCAACATGTCTAAGACTAAACCTCTAAAAGCTATTGATATTCTCTTTTCCTTTGGCCCTAACATTGTAAACACCTATTCTTGAACACTCACAAAAACTTGCAGTACATCATTCTACTTCATAGCCATCAATCATCCCCTTGATTTATTTTGTCCAGTGTCCCAACGTTCACAAGGTTGATTCCCCCTATATTTGTTGTGAAGATCATTTTCCCAGGTCAAACTTCTCATCTAACCATTCTTGTCTTTTCTCTTAGATCCATGAACATCCTTGGTGGCATCTTGTATTGATGGTACTCACTTCGTCAACCTCTCTCCTCAACCCAATCAATTCGAGGTAGCTCTTCTTCCTTTCTTGTGTCTCACCCTAGGCCTTCCAAAGGCTCAAGGAATGGTTTATATTTATATTTAGTTTTTCATTGTTAGCTACGATAAAATTTATCATTCAATAAGTTTTCCTTTTCTTAATAAAGGTTCACCAAGTTGAGTTAAACCATGTCTCAAATGGGACCTTTGTGGTAGTAACTTGGTCACCATGTGCTTCATATTTGTATCTTGTATTCCAAGTACACTCTTTTCTCTCATCCTTCATTCAACCACAACATTTAAAATTTGCTCAACTCTTGGTCACTTCCCTCTTTCTTCACCTCCTAAAAAATCAATATCTTTTTTGGTCACAATTCCGAGTATTGCTTGATACAAGGCACTTACACTGTAATCTCATTAATCACAGTGATATCCCAACAATATGTGGAATGTAATTGTCATATTCTATAAAATTCAGCTCTAATAATACCTTCCAATTATACATCTCAAATCTCTTGCCTTTCCTATCTATCCTTCGTTAGGCCTACCCTAGTGTCATTGTCTTCCTTCACTTTTCCTTGTTAGAATAGCCCTAATGACATCACTACTCATATTTCTCCTTTTATCTACCAATCATCCTTTCTTCAGAGTTGGTGTCATAATCATGCCCTACATAGGCCAAGTCATTATACCTAGTTCACCTCATTGTTTTCCTACCCAATTAGAGCTAATATATGGGTAAAAATATGTAACATTCCATTACCTTAATTATCCACTACTACATTCATTCATGCCTCATTCTATAAGTTATCATTTCACTAGCATGGCAATTAAAACATGCTTATTTCTAAATTTCATAGTTTCATTTTTTTTGTCACTTACATGAAATTGGATTTACTAATCATCATCTAATTTATTTAGTTATAGTAATAGTTTAATTTCTATCATCATTACATGAAATTTAAAGTTCAATTATCTTCCTATCCTAGGGTTCTTGTTTGACATGTATTACTTGAACCACATTTCTATGTATTTGAAGATTTTTAACGAAAGTCATGGAGTTTATCTTAATGTAAGGATATTTTATACAACGGGACCCTATCTTAATGGTTAATGATTGTATATTGATATTATGTTATCATAATCATATTCGATTAAATTTTCCATTGTTTGTATTAATTTTTCCATCATTTTACGTATTACTAGTTGGAATGCATTTTTTAATTAAAACATGTTTTAGGTCCACAATAAGTAGTATTAACATAACAACTGCTATTAGAAGTAATAATGTTGGAGTATGAAAAGTGACGGGTTGGCCTTAACTAAAATGAGATGAAGAGTCACCCAGTTTGACCCAATAAAGTTGGCTTCCCTCTATCATGAAAGGGGTCTAATATTAGAAATTCTAGACAACTTACAATCAATGCAAAGCAAAATTTTCACATCTTTGATTGGAGGTTTCTTGGATTTTAACCTTATGAATTTCAAGTTAGGTTTGTCATGAAATAGAGTATAAAAAAGGGGTGAAAATACAAGATTTCAACTTTTAATAATTCAATCTTCATGGCAATCCAAGAAGAAAAAACCCCAAACAATTTAGATAAGTTTCAACCCTCCAAAGAAACAATCCCACATAAACATAGATAAAAAAATTCACTTGTACAATATATAACGACAATAAAGCAATAAATATAGTAAAAGAAAAACAAACCTTATATTCTCTAATGATGTGTCAAATCACCCAAAATTTTATCTTTTTACTTATGTCAAATCATCAAGACATGTATAGTTGTAATAAACAATACACAAAGAAGATATATCACTAAAAATAAAATCTTAAGATTGAACAATCTTTTGGTAGTGAAAAGCCTCACTAATATGATCAATATGAGGCTCCTATACACAATAGCATTCTCTCAAGGCTACTATATACCATTAGCTCTCTAAAAATCTAGCTCAAGAAAACAATGAAAAGCCTAACACAACCAAGGAGCTACATGAGACAAGAATCATTTTAGCAAGTCCTCCAAGGAAACATGTCCTTTTCTCTTCTTCTCCATAAAATATAGTTTAGAGTTTTAATACAAAACCTTAATATCAAATTTCCAAAGAAAAACCATAACCCTAGACTTCCAAGATGCTCCAAGAAAACAAAGAAATCCTAGTGTCTCAAGAAAGATAAAGATCAAATATAAATGAAAACCAATAGAGATATATAGAGGGAGAATATTAATGTGCACTTTTCTCCAAGGTCCATCTCTACACAAGAGTGGATATAAGAATGAGTGCATGTTATGTGAAAATTTCATTTGTTGCAGTAACTGAAAATTATTCTCCTAAATGTAAATTTAATCATGAAATTTATTTGCTACAACAAACAATGAATAAATCACTACTGCAATTTTCGACATAAAAATACTACGAAAAATAAAATACTATAAACTAAGTAATTCTAGCACACACACAAAAATTTAACACAGTTGTTTTTGGAAAATTGTCCCCGGAAAAACCCATTTGGAAAACCAATGCAGCAGATGAGGGTTTTATTATTATTTTTCAGCAACAAATCTGACTACAATAATTTGGATGCTCTACTGGCAATCTAATTTGGGAAAAATACTGGAAAAATTATTGTGAGAATTTTCCCTCACCCTACAACTGGTTTTTGTCCTTGGAATTGCCTCCCTAGCCACACACACAATCCCTTCTGCGTCAACTTCTACAAAAATCCTGTGCAGATCTTGCTGCAACTGCCTCTAGAAACCTCTGAAACCCTTAGCTCTATCTTTGTTTGGCTCTGAAACTGACTCATTGCCTCATCTGACTGAAATCCTAGCCTCCAGTTGCTTAATCACTAGCTCCTATAGCTAGATCGAACTAATTATTGTTGTGACTATGCAAACCCTTTGGGAATTTCGCATTCCCTCTCACTTCCTCTTCCAGAACTAGAATACTTCCTCCAGAAATTTTTTCGATCTCCTCTACCACCTGCTACTCACCCTCTTACTCAATATTGTATGTTGAATCTCCGCTACTGAGAAAATCAAACTGCCTGAGAAACTAAGTATCTGCATTGGTGTGTTCTCCATCTACCCATCGATTTCTTATAATCTTCTGTTAGAGCTCCAACAACCAAGATTAGAATTTAATCAACGACCCAGATTAATCCCCTATTATCTGTGTGAGTTTGTATATAATTCTGACCTTATCTCAATTAATACTGATTAATTAACCATATTCCCTAAGTTTAGACTTAAGAAATATTTAAAAATTGGTTAATAATATAATTGAGATATCTCTAGGTGGAATATACACAAACAATTTCTAGGTTTTGGAGATCTCATGTGTTTTAACCTCTCTACAAAGTTTTTAGACTAGAACACTTCAGGTACTACAAAAACTAACATGTTATGTATGAGAAAGACTCCTTTCTTCTATATAAATGAGATGTAAAAGAGACCAATAAGACAATGTGAATCCAAGCCCTTACAGGAAACTTTCAATGAGCACTTGCAAATCAATACAAGAAATTAAATCCCACTCGAGGTACATGTTGTCACTCATATTTTCCTTGAAGTTTTCAGAAGAAGGAAAAAGGTCTGAGGTAATCACAAACCAACTTTTAAGTACAGAATCTAGCTAATCTGTACTCAGAGAGGGCTCTCTCTTTAAGATTTAGCTTTGGTTATAGGATATTAGGCTAGTTATGAAAGCTTTGAGGGTTTTGATTTTGTTTTGTGGTGAAATTTAGGAACAGATGGATAGAACAAAATATCTCAGGCCATTGGGATATGGAGTCAACTGGAGGTGGCTTAATTGGATCAAGTTGATTCAGCAAAGGAGGGCTTCATAGGCAAGATAGCTAAACAAAGAAAAATGGTAACTTGAAAGGATGAAATGGTTTTGAAAGAGAAGACGGGAAATTAAGAATCCTCAACAAAGTTCCAAACTGAAGGAAAATGGGTGATCATTAACAAAAAGAAATTAAGAATTTCTTGTTAAATGACCATAATGTTAAACTAAGAAGTAGGGAGCAATTAAGAATTCCCTACCTATGATAGCTTAGAAGAAAACATAGAGAATGTAAACGATTTTAAAAACAGAATGAAATAAAGGACTTTCTGAAATATACTTTTTCGTTTATTATTCAGATATGGAACACATTTGAATATTTAAACCAGAAAACAGTAAAAGCATAAGATATAGAATAATTATTTGTCCATTGTTTGACACATGAATCCTGTGAAATTTCTTTGCTTTATTACTTCTTCCAGCCAGCCATACAATAATTGTTCAACAATACTTCTATTCCAAAATAATGAGTCTACAGAAATGTCTAAGAATCCACCCTAAGTACTTCGAATGAGGAAGTACTTATACAAAAGTTACAACAAAATATCTCCTAACTTGGGGAGATATATTCTAGGAATACTAAATATAGTTTACATAAAAGTAGAGACAGATGGTCTCGAAGATAGAAACTGGAAGTGAACTGCTGGCTTGTTGTCCCTGTTTTTGTTGAATGAGTTGGAGGCAGGCCCTATGATTGAGCATCTTGTTGTTTTGCTCGTAATTGTGTGCTGGTTGATTGCTTTTGGTTTTTTATTGATACTCTTCAACCTGTTCTGATACTCTTTACCTACTTTTATCCCCATTCACCTTCTTTTACCAAAATTGACTATGGTAAATACTTCAATTTACTTTTTACCAAGGTAAATTCTAAGATGTCTATCATATCTGTCCACCAATCATCCCTTGGTATCTTGGTCCTTGTTAGCTTTCTATAAATTTCATCAGCCTCTGTGTATTTTACAAAATTTCGTTGTACAAGAAACAAATGTTTCAATTCATGCTCAACATAAAAGAGGTTCTCCAAACTGTCATAGAGAACTCTTCCTGTAGGTAATACTTTGGGTGCAGATGAACTAGCAGATGAACTGGCTTGGTTATTGGCATATTGATACAATTTGTCGACATAATCCTCATGCCTCATTAACTTATCACTGATTACCAAAGGACTTGGAAGTCCTTTACTCTGTAAAATGCCAAATTTTTCCATAAATTCATCTATGTCTTCTTGCATGTTTTGACATTTTCTTTCTAGGTTCTGCATTAGAGACCTTTTGGTTAAGACTTTCTTGATTTATAAAATGGTTCCAGTTCTATCTTCAATATTCAACTATTCCATTTGATGTCTATTTTTGCTGTTCAGAAAATTTATTAGCCTGATAGCTTCTTTAGGCTTCCCTCCTAGCTCTTCCTTGGTTTTTTGAATTTCTTGAAGAATAGGTTTGACTAAGTCGATCTATTCAAAAATTATTTGTATTGATGACCAAACATCATTAATTGATTGAGTGATGTTGGTCCATAATATTTTCCTAATATCTGTTAAAGGCTTTTCGAATGTGAGATCCTTCTCTAGTGTTTTTACCTGTTGAACTAAGCCTTTATTTTTCTTTACTTCTTCAACAAAATTAATCTTTGACACATCATACTTCTGTTCCAAGGTGATGAATTTCTCCTTTAACTTTTGGAGTTCAATGACCTGGAGCTTTATCTCTTCCATGGACTTGATTAATTCTTTTGTTTTGACTGGAAGTTCCTACCTGTGCTGTACCTATACCTGTACCTGTGCATGTAATAGTTTCAGCTGTGGCCAAAGAGGCATTTGGTGCTAGAGCAGATGCAAGTGTTGAAGGGATTGTTGTGGTAACCACTGGTACTACATTTTGAGGCTCAGAGGTCAACTCACTCTGCCTACTTTTTAGTGCTTTTTCTAATTCATGCTATGTCTCCCTTAATTGTTAATTTAGCTTGAGGACTAAGTCTATAATCTCTTCTTTATTCTTCTTTTCAATTACTTCAGCAATCTGTGGATGCATAAGTGGTGGCAACTTTAACTGTTTTCTCAAGGTAGCTATATCTTCATTTTTCTTCTTTATTAAGGCCTCTGCAACTTTGACATCCTTTGGGTTAAGGCCCAATCCAATAATCAAATCCTCTAGTGATTTTATTCTGTTGTCTTTTGCCTGTAAGGAGGCTCTTTCTAACTGTAATTGAGCAGTGGTGTTGTTCAATGAATTCTCCAGTCTGTATGCCATCATGGATTTGCTTGTCAATGTTGAATAAACCATTTCCCCTGTCTACTTATGCAATTCTATTTGATTTATGGGGTGAATTTCCTTAGCCAAGACCTCAAAATAAATTTTGAGGTAGTCTGCAAGTCTTTGGGGCTGTTGTACTTTAGGCTTTAAAAAACTCATTTGCATTTTGCCTTCCTTGATGTCATAAGCTGACATCAACTTAGTTTGATTGGTAGGAGCCATCTTCAAATATTGAGAGTAAGCTTGGGCCTTTAGCTGTTCATTTTTGGCCTTTATCTCCTTGAATTTTTCTTTAATGTCTAAGGTCTTGTTGGGTGAAGAACTGAAGGATGAAATTTCAGTACTTTGTTGTATTTCCAGCTCCTGTCTTTGTGAGCTAGAAGGTGTCCCACCTATTGGGAAAGTATGCAGACTATATCCACCTTCTTTTTTCAAACTCCCTATTGTTTCTTCAACAAATTCCTCTTCTGAATGTGGATTTAGCCTATGCCTTTTAGCACCAGGCTGGTCTGAAGGACTGCTGGCAGGGATAGCTACTTCCTTGTCTCTTTTTAAACTCTTTTCCTCATTTAGAGGAGTCTGCAAAATTGGGGGATTTCCCATGTTAAATTGAGTTGGATGGGTTTGTGTTTGGGCCTGTTCTTGAGAGATTTCAGGTTGTTTTGACATGCTTGATTGTCCTGATGCTGGAGTACTGGTTGCTTGTTCTATTCCATGTGATGGTTCTGTAAGGGGTGCACTGGTTTCCTGTGAGTGCCTTTAAGAAGTATCTGCTGTAGAGGCACTAGTTCTTGATGTTGGCTTCTGAGAAGTCCCAACTAGTACCTGTTCAAAAGAGTCCAGGTCAAGTCTATTTTCTAGATCTTTCATTACAATATCTACATTGACCTGATCACTATCCATCTCAACAAGGGTTCCTTCTCTCCATTCATCCATATTTGCATATTTCTCTATTTCAGGGATTCTGTGATGAAAATATGGTGCTAATTTATTTTTCATTCTCCTATCACAAATGAAACTGTGGGTCATATCTCCAACCAAAACTTTTATTTAATTTCATGTGTTCTAGGATTTATTCTGTTTCTTTGCCTGCTTCTCTATTGTTGTAGACAAATGGACCTAGGTGATCCTTGATTCTCAACTGTGCTTTCTTCTTGGCCTTGGTAAAGTGAATTTGATCTGAGTTTATCATTTGTCTATAATACTCCAATGCAAACAACCTCATAAGAATATATTTTGGTAGTTTGAATGGAGGAAGTTCATAGCCATATACCCTGATCTCTATGTGATTCTGGTACAAGTATCAGTCGCCTACCCTGTACTATTTAGATAGCTGAAAGACTCTTGTGATTTCATCACTAATCCTATAAGGAGGGCTTCTTGTTAGCATGGTGGTCACTGGGTGGACAAACTGGTCAATGAAGTCATTGTATAAATAAGGACAATCAAAATAATGGTGGAAGATAGAAGTCCAAAAAATGACTGATCTTGGATGACCCTTTGTATTAAGCTTGTTTACAGAGAATGGGAACTTGTCAGATTGGTAGTAAAGGATAAGGTGATATATGAATGTGGAATACTTGAATACTTTTTCATTTCCCAGTCTCATGAACTGGTCATGGTTTTCTCATTGATAAATGCAGCATAATTGTACTTGACAAAAGGAGGCTAACCAGGGGTAAAAATGGACATTAAAACTAGGGTCATTTCATCCACATACTCATTAGTATTGAATCCCATAACTGCAGCTATCATATCAACTATAATTTTGCCTGTTTCTTTGAAGAAAATTGACAAATAAGGAGGGAGATTTTTGGGTTGATGCTACTTATTTATGAAAGTTTGACAAAGGCGACTGAGTTCAAACTAGGAAAAATTGGTTGATTTCTCTAGGAAATATCCAAGGGAAATGGGGGTGAGGGCTTGACTAGGCTGAAACTGGAGCATCTCATTGATTGAGTCTGCAGTAATTGTGAAGAGGACAGTTTGATTTGGGGACATTACTACTCTGAGATTGGGATCATAATTGGCACAACACTGATGGATAATGTCAGGGAAAATGTGCATAGAGTGGAGAAAGTACATTGGGAGGTTTGATTCCCAAAGTCCCATGGTAACATAGCCATTCAAAAAATTGTCTTGGCATTGGAAAAATACTTTCAGATGGTCTTTGTCAGTAACCAGATTTTTTATTTGAAAATATTTACCTGCCAGAGGCAGATAATCCAAATCACGGTGAGGGGTAGTGATGGGTGCTATAGTGAGGGCCACGAGGGTTTCCATTCTGGTTCTTGTGGATTCAGATAGGAAACTGGGATTTTTATGTGAAATTGGTGCAACAGAGGGTCTTGGGAAACTTAAAATGTAAATGCAGCAATTGAATTTTGGTGAATTTTGGGTATTTTTTCAATTAATTGTAGATAAAGCAAGCATTTACAGGGTTCTTAGACGGGAACTGGTAAATACCTGTTTTTAGTGACGGGGAATGGAGTACACGCTCACTGGGTGCGAATGGCAGATTTGGAGTGGCGTCGACTGCAAATTTGAGGGTGGTTGACGGCTGGGTGCACGAACTAGTTGATTTCTGACATTCAGGTCGTTGCATGCATGCGTTCGCAGAATAGGACGAAAACTATTAACTTTGTTTATTTTATGAAAAGTCAACTTTTGGCAGGTTCGGGATTTGGATAGATGGCGTTTGCGGGAAAATGATTTGAAATTTTTTTAGTAGTGGGACGCTGTAAGCAGTTTTCATTGAACCGCTAATGGAGGGGAAGCAGTATTTGGGCTAGACCGAGTGATTCCATACGATGAGTGACGCGTGGCGATGGCACTGTTAAAAATACCGCTCGCCATCGCGCACTATAGTTCGGTCGTGGAGGGCCATGCGATATGCGCGACAACCATAAGATCTGAGGGGCTTGATCGAACGGCTGTCGGGGAGGTGAGGTGGCGGAAGTTTAATGGAGAGCAGGCCCAACATAATTAAGGGTTTATAATTACATTGGGGGCGATGTGATTGGTCGAAAAAGTTATTAATTAACTATGGGGGTTAATTAATCCTTATATTAACATGGCGGGGTCGGGGTTCTTAATTAGTTACGGCTTAACTAATTAATCCCAATTATCGGTGTTATTATGGTTATTTTGCAACCAAGGGCGGGATATATAAAATTTAGGGGTTTTTTCATATTTATAATAATACGAGAATGGTAATGTTGTTTTATATAAGGGAATTACATAATAATATGAATTAGTAGTTAATATGACAAAAATGAATGGTAGAGCGCTAAGTTTAAAAATATTTTAATCATATACATTTAAAACTTAAGCTAAGTGAATATGTGGGTTTATACGGAGAGTGTTTTATTTTTCCCTAAGTAAAATAGGATTTTACTTAGGAAAAGCTTTATTAGGGAAATGAATGACTTACGAAGGGGGGTTATTATTGGTGAAAGGGTTTTAAGTACTTAGGAATTATAAATTATTGGACTGAGGGTCTGGTCCCTCCAAAAGTTAGAGAAATTCTCTGAACTTTCTAACTTGATAAATACCTTAACACTTAGGGGATATTAGTGAAAATTTAGTAGAAAAGAGCCTTATCAAACTCTTTTTTTTTTACATGGTGATGTCTATCTAAGTCTACACTTATTACATCCAAGGGCCCAGATTAAATTGTTGGGCTCTTTTTTTCTCTCTACCTATTTACTTATCTGCCAAGATTAAATTGTTTGGTCAGATCTTTATTCTCTACTTCTACAACATGAAATTGAAATATGAACTAGTCAAGTTTAAACTATTTGACTATTCATGAATTGTAGCATAGATGACAAGCTGCACACAATTTTTATTATATAAAAGTAAAAAAGTAGTGGAATTTAGACTGGAACACTTTTTTGGTCTTTTCTTTTTGTTGGGGTTCATTTTCTTTTATTTTTTAACCTCTTTTTATTCTTTTCACCCTCTGATTTTTCTTTTAGGGTATACCCTCTTTACATTTTTTATTTTTTTATTTTTATTTTTTACAAATATAGAAAACCTTTGCAACAAGTAAAGGTATGAACATATTACAAAGTTCAACAAATCAATCATGATATATGACACCTATTGGTATAAGGGCACAATAGTGGCTCCGCTTGGGGATGGCTTTTCCTGGTGGAAAGTCAAGAACAGTAGATCAGTGGCCTCTTAATGAATTTGATTGTGCTCCATAATATTCTTTTCCTTGCTGCTTTATTGTACGTATGACAGTGATACTTCTGAAGCTTAACGCCTTCTCTTCGGGCTTCAACTTCAAAATCTTACTGTTCAATCAACACTATGACATGACAAAGGATATAATATGTAAGGACCCGGCTAAAACTATAAACCCTTTTTTTTTTACATAGCAATTACAACCAGAAAAGAAACACATTAAGATTTCAATTCATTCAACACACACATTGTTGATACTCATTTCAGGAACATAACACAACATTTACATACTTTTAATCTAAGATCAAGTAGTAACGAAATACATATGTACCGTTCACCGGAAGGCGAGACTCCGCTTGCTCTGTTGTCGCTAGTATTCCCTTGTTGCCAGTCACTTCTGCAAGTGTATGATGACGCACTTGATCCAAAAACGAGACCCACCGGTTAACCTCCCAGCCTACTCCTTGGGTACTCTTCTTCCCCGCGGACCCCCGAGCTGCAATGGGGTTGTACAATGGAGGAAGAATCTAGCTGGCGGAGGAGAGCACCCTTAGCTCAAGAGTCCCCTCTCTAAAAATCCTTTACCTCACCAAACTCACTATAGCTTCGTAATCACTGCTCTGACATCATATCATCCATCTAACAATAGGGTTCCCAAAAAGTCATCTCTACCATGGCTTGCCCCTTCTTTTATAAGAGTCCTCATAGATGACACTTGGCATGTCATGCATAATTATAATAT
>APFE031157240.1:0-45323 GCA_000404065.3 Pinus taeda | reverse complement strand
GTCAGCCGTTGAAACCTTCAGTGATTTACTGTGATAATCAGAGTTGCATTAAACTCACGGAGAATCCAGTATTTCATGACTAGTCAAAGCATATCGGATCAGATATCATTTCATCAGAGACTATGTTCAGAAGGGAGCTGTGAAGCTTGAGTATATTTCCACTGATGAGCAGGTAGCAGACATTCTTACCAAAGCCTTACCACGGGGCAAGCATGTTACTTCAGAGACAAGATGGGTGTGGTGAGGAACACCTTCCTCGGTAAGAGGGAGTGTTGAAATTTGGTACTGGAGGATAGGTGGTTCCCTTAGGCTTTGATCTTTGGCCTAGGGAAAGTGTCCAAAAGATTTTAATTTTTCTCCTAAAGTGACTTTTTAATTTTTATAAAGTTAAAATCTAATTTAAAAGTGACTTTAAGTGATAAAGTTACTAAGTCTAATTTTAAAGTGACTTTTATAAAGTCAATGAAAAATTAGAAAGGAAAAGTGACTTTGGAAATAAATGACTAAGTGGGTCTTTATTAAAGTGGGGTGAATTAAAAAATAGAAAGCGAGATTTAAAAGTGCATTTAATCTCAGCCATTGATCTAAATCAATTTCAGTCATTGGATTTAGAGATCACCCAAAGGTCACTTTGGATCACCCAAAAGTCACTTGGAGTTATATTAAAGGAGGAAAAGGAGGAAAAGATCATTCATTCTTTCATGAGCAGATTGAGAGAAGGAGAGCAAGAGAGCAAGGGAGATTTCTGGACAAGGAGAAAGAGGCAGTAGTTTGGCACACATACCAGGCAGCTCTTCAGCAAAATCAGAACAGTAGAAAGACAAGCAGAACAGCAGCAAGAACAAGCAGAAAAAGCTGATTTTTTGCTGAAAACTGAGAAGTTTCCAGGTGGTCCGTTGGGCTGAAAACGGATAAGTTTGCTTTCTGAAAAAATTATTTTGCTGTAATTTTTTGCTGAAATTTTCTTGCTGTAAAAAGAAAAGGCATTTTCCAGAAATAAAGAAGAGCTCTCAAACTGGTTTTCCCAAAGAGTTGTAGGGGGTTTTTCCAGGGTCACATTGACCAAAAATATCAGTGTTTGAATGTGTTTTAATGGTTGTTTATTACTGCTGATTTTTATTTCTGCAATTTCCAGCATTCTGTAAATTTTCCAGAATTTGTGTTTTCAGCAAAATTTATTTTTTCTATCTTGTTGAATGTATGGTTATGGGAAAGGGCATTTAACTACATAGGAGAAATAAGGAGAAACTGAAAACCGGGGTGGGAAAACAGAAATTTTAACATTTCATATAAAGCACTTTAACGAAAATTTTCACAATTCCAAACAAACAAGCATCGATAAAATCCAAAGCATGATAAATGAAACTAAAAGCAACCTTTTCCTTGAATCGAACAAACCAAACACATAAATTATTCAATCGACAAAACAAGCAATGTAATCTATGCTTGGAAAGAGAAAAGAGACACTTGAAATAAGAGAACAAATGAGATTCTTTCACTCATTCAATTGAAAATGAAGAAATGAAGATGTTGTGACTGAAATATGGATTAAATGAAGCATAAAATCAACAACTTGACACAATGAGTAAAAAAACAAATGAACGGTAATTGACCGAGATGCCCGAGGGTCATAGAAACCATCCAAAAAATCAAAAAATCAAGCAATGAAACTTCAAGCCAATCAATCAATCAAAACTAGAAAACAAAGCATCCTAGTCACTTCTGGGAGGAAGAAGAGAGTCTAAGGATCAAGACACACTAGCACTGGAATGGGAGAAATTCTTATTTTTTGTTAACTAATAGACCAGAGCGATTAACTAACTGAAAACTAGTGCCAATTGGAACGACCGACATGACTGGCTAGGCTACAACTAGCACTGATGGGCTGATAAACATGACTAGCTAGGCTACAAGTAGCGTTGATTGAGGGATTCAAAGAATAAATAAAAAAGAACTTCACATAAGGCCAAATTTAACACATCAAAGGGTGGGCTAAACCAAGCAAGCACACAAACCAAGCTAATGAAGCTTTCCAGTCAGGGAGAACACAAGCAAAACAAGCTAAGAGGCAGATATTAAGAGGGAAAGGCACACTGGTCTTCACCTACAGGAATCAGCACAACTGCCTAACTGACAACAAGCACTAGAAGGGGGTCAGTGAGACACTTTATGAGAAACTCGCGTTGATCGATGTGACTATCAGAAAAATAAATGCATTGACCAAGGATTCAAGGAAAAAATAAAAAATTTCAAAGTCTAAGACCAAACTTGCCACTATAAATTTCAGGCTCAGGGAAATAAACCAGGAAAAACAGAGAACACTAAAGGGAAATGGTGATACTAGAAAAGTTCACACAAAACCATAAAATGAAAATCAATCAAACAGAAGGATTGGCTCCCCAGTATGGTCGCCAATTTGTGGTGCAGGTAAATTCTCAATGCACACACAAACAATTCCTCTAGCCTAAGAGAGTGGGTCTAACCACAAACAAACAATCTATGGAAAATATCCTTAAGCTAGATTCAATTAAGAGGGCCTACCTCTTAGAACGCTATTCTGCTTGGTGATGTTCCTGCTTCCTCACTCCAGCTATCTTATGATTCCTTCCTTCGAATACCTAAAACAAGCAAACAACAACAAAAACAAACGTGACAACATGCAATATTGTGTTCAACATACTTAATAGGTCAAGGAACATTAAGCCATAAATATGTAAAATGACACTTCATGTAGGAAATCAATGAATATTTACATTTATATAAATCAAAAAGAGATTACAACTAGTGCCTTGACGTTGTTGGTCTCCTCCGACATATCTAGGTTCCAACACTTCTGCTAGCACTTCGTAAATAGCCCCAATAATGGAAGTTTTAAGGCCTCTTTCCCTCTAGTCTCAAACCAAACAAAAACCACACTATTATCCCTCAAACATACACTAGAAAGCTACAAGCTATAAATGACTTGTTGGTTATTCAAACTTGCTCCAAAAACTGCAACTAGATTTTGCTTGGGAAAACGAGAGGTTTATATAGCTTGGATGGATGGGAAATGGTTCCTATCATCATGGGAGAAGGTCTTATCTCTTGAGGTTGTTCCATCCTAATAGTGGAAAGGATCCCAAACTCATTTCCTCGGCTCTATCTGGCCCAACCATCTACTAGACTTCTGTTACGAAGATTTTAGACATGGAAGCTTCAACTCCTTATTTTTAAAACCTTCCAAAAGAGGATCAGCACGACTGGAAAAGAGCTCAATTGATCTGATCGGCACGAAGGATAGTTTTAACCTTTGTAAATCAGTGCGAGGAGAAAACTAGTTAGTAGAACTGGTCTTGTAAATTGGGATAGAAGGAATATTCTTGGGAAATGATGCAAAGGGAAATATTTTGCTCATGAAGAGGGACATACTAGGAGTTTCTTCATGATGGAAAAGCATGTCGGGTACACTGTATAGGTCCTCCAAGATCGTAGATAGGGAGTACATGGATAGTGACAAAATGTTGTGTAACACGTACCATCAGAAGAGCCTCCTTAATTAAGAAATATTATTGTTGTTGAAACCTATGACAAAGATGGCTTCCATTCAGAAAGAAATTGAAAAATTAGTAGCAGCAACCACCCTCAAGACATTAATGATTTGATTCAAGCTTCAGAATGTGATCTGCAATTCTAGAAAGTTCTGGGATGTGCCAGTGAGCCGAGGCACTTCAACATATGTTGATGGTCATGTCACGACTTTGTGACTCTAGTAAGCCCCCTGAACCAAATCAGATCTAGTTTCTCATGTACAATTTGTCTATTAGCATGGTTGCACTCAATGTGAATTTCCGTTTTAAAAATGTTTGGTATTCCTTGTATGATCTCTCAAATTTTCAAAATTTCACCTATGAACAAATTCACGAAACTATTACAATGCATTTGTCTTCATGCAAATTGCTCACGTGAAACTCAGGTTGGGAATTTCTGTCTCTCAAGAAGTCATGGAATTGTGAAGTTGATCATCTTAAAGATTATCTTTTCCCAAAATCATACTTATCGAATTCCCCCCTTCACGATCAACTTCTCAGACTTCTTGTGAATCCTGTACTACAAATATGTTCTCTCATCACACCAAAAATCTCCCTATGTGATTATGAACACACAAGATGTCACACGAATCAAATTTCTCTCTATTCACCATGCCTCAACTAGTTTCATGCATTCACGGTGCTAGCATCCTTCTTAAACTCTTGTGATGACTACGATGCTTGTGTAATTGGTCACCAGTTGCAGGAAGGTGGTCTATCATATCTAGATCACAAGGAACTTCGTTCTATTATTCAGAGAGTTTGCAAGATTGTTCGAATGCTTTTTTCTTTGTTCATTTCAAACTAGGAATCTGACGTCTCAACTAGCTCATCTGATAATTTCTATATCTGGGTTACTTTCATTCAGCTTATCATTTTTCCATCAGCACATCCAATGATAGTTTCTTTGTTCTCTCTAATATTCATTGCTTAACATATCTCTCTTTAGATTTTCATCTAGCAGGTGAGGCACTTCAACCTTTGTTGATGGTTATGGCAGGTCCTTACTGTCTTGGCATGATTGTCGAGGATGATCAGATTTATTTTTCTTTACAAGATCCCTATTGTGATATTTTTTATCCAATCAAAAATTCATATTTTCGTAGATCACGAGGATTTCTACACCACCATCATGAATTTTATGATCCAATCACTGAATGACTGGAATAATCTTACTTGAAATCTCTATTGCAGACAACAAGTTTCAATCCTTCCTCACACTTGCTAAGAAGCTCGGTGCAAACAAGGATGCACCCACAAGAGGCTTTCGAGGTTTGTTGAAAAGTGGTATCCATCGAAGAGGTAATCATGTGCATTGGGTAAAAGTAGTGTTTGTGACATGTATTTTTGCCCACAAGCAAGACCTTCCTTCCCATGTGCAAATGTTTCAAGTTTTTGTATTTCCTATTGCACATCACCTTTTATCTATTTTAATCGTTCAAATCTTTGTGGATGCAGGTCGGGAACGACTATGGTGGCTTTGTTGGAAATTTCATTACACATAACCCTGAATGTCTAGTTGTTAGGATAGGATTAGGATTAGTTGCATCTTAGTTTTCCTTTCCTTTAACTCATGCTGCACTCATTCCCATTAGCTCGTTCTTGTTTTCTTATTCCAATTTTACATCATGTTCTTTTTAGTCATTTTGTTGTCTTGTCTTTCAATTTTGGTTTCTTGGTTCTATGTCTTCTTTCGTTTTGCTTTGTTTCCTTCCTTATTCAATTTTTTGTTTGTTTTCACTACGTGAATAAGTGTTGTGCCTGGACTTGCGTCCTGGCTTCTGAATGCGTATGTGGCTGAAGTTCAAAGAGTCTTGTGACACTATAGCCCTTGGCTAGCCCTATGTCTGTCTTCCTTGTGTCTAGTTGTAACGTTTGGCTAATGAAGTCTTGATGGAAAATACGATCTGTCTATAAGGAGAGATTTGGTCCAACCATGAACGTGTGTTGAGTCTGGTAACCTCATGCCTATACTCAGTTTTATTCTTTGGCATGTTCAATCTTATCCGACTAGTAGAAATGGAGAAGGGGAAAAATATAAATAAGAAAAACTAAATCATATGTCTTTACATGCTTCTCTAAAGGAACAACCTCTCCTACTCGCAATAAGTCAGGATCCCTCTTCCGCCCCAAAAATAAATAAGTTCTTATGGAAATTTCTCTTTCCAAAATAACAAAGACGAAAGAAGAGAAAGGCCTCCAACATAGAGAGGTGAAGCGAGAAACTCCAACTGGGTACTGTCCAGGCTCACTCGCAGTTGAGCAATGCTTGTGTTCCTTCTTGACTCCGACGAGGTACTATCCAGGCCTACTAGTAGCAAAGAAATACCAAAGATTAAAAACTATACTTTAAAAATCTTAAGCTCTCGAGAAAAACTACCCTTCCCAATTTGAAACACTATGATCTGTTTGAATCTTGTATTGTGTTCAACAAAGTTGATATAAGGAAAACCATGTATGTCCATGGGGTAAGTGGGGAATCCGAAGTATTCTTCTTGATGAATCAATACTCCCTGATGGGGCAAGGCCCTTCACTAAATGAACCAAGACATAGAAGCTGGAATTCAACTAGTGTGTCGTCAAGTGTTGTAGTGGCTGCAACACCCTCCAAAATTTTGGCCTATACTCAAATTTCGGAGCTTACTGTGGATCTTATGATTGATCATTCCTTAGTCACTTATTTGTTAAGATGATGATATCAATCTTCCCTCTTTGATATTAAGAGTCTTTCATGCTTAAATATTTATATAGTATGTGTCATCTTTGGGCAAGGGATTATCGCTTGTCTTGCAAAGGGAATTTTTTTTCTTCAAGCGAAAATATTTGTGAGAATGGGTTGTACTTATGACATAGACATGTTTCACACTCATATTACACATTAACTGCACAATAAACATAAATCCCAACCTCCCTTGGCATTCAAAATTGCGAAGTGGGTTCCCCCAGTGTCCTTCCCTCAGTCGGAACACACTGTCTCGAGAAATTGTGCATTTTTGTCCCTCAATTGTCCAGTCTACCTTACATCATGAAACTGTCTAGAGCTTTCCTCCTAGGACCTCATCCTGTAGTAGTGCCTTGCATTCTAAAACTGTGTAGTTTGTCCCTCAGCTTCTCAGTCTTCCTTGCATCCTGAGACTACGCAGATGTGTCCTCGCAGGGCCTCATCCTGCAACAGTCACTACCCAATAAAACTACGTAGATGTGTCTCTCAGTGATCACAAGAAGGATGAAATGCTAGAGAGGACTCTCAAGGAGCTAAGGAGGAAGATAAGCAGGCTATAGAACCCAAGGTATGATAGAAGATCGGGACCGCATGAAGACTCCATCTGATGCAACACCCTTTGGAGGGTGGGTATGGAAAACGAAACACATATTTTGAAATACACATCTTAGTGTAGCTTGAAGGACTACTTATCATTTTCATATCATTCTATCTTCAATTACATGCATGGTTCCAAGCAATGAAATTCATTCCATTTGTTTCCTCTACATGTCTTACTCCCTTTCGCTTATTGGATCAATTATTGTCTTTTGACATGTTTGGTTGTTATGTCATGTTTGTAAACCATTCTGGTGACCATTAAGGTTGGTCATTGCGTATACAAGTTGTCCTATCCATGTGAACACATATCGCACTCATAAAAAAAATTGTAAGCATTGTCGCACAAGTGTCTTCACGGTTGTCCAAAGGTCTATCCTAAGTGTCACACTTGTCGCTTTCAGATCTCGAAAATTCCACATAGGGTCATGATTTTCTCTATTCTCTCAATGGTTAGAGTTATCATATTGTCAAAGTATGCTAAGTGTGTGATAACAATGTCAAAGTTCTCACAAGTTCACTTGCCTCTCACGCTTAGCCATTTTCCTTAAAATCTCTCTGATTGAACAACCCCACTTCATTGAACCCTGACTGAGTTGCACTGTTCAGTCTCAGCCATCAGTGGTGTTGCTTTGCTTCCTGGAACTACACAGTGCTTAATGATTTCCCTTGGTTCAGTTAAAATACACAATTCCAAAGGTGAGTAGCCTGTCTTCCTTCCCAAAACTATGCATAAACTGCCTCAAGGCTCGAACTAAACTGTGCACTTCGCAAGATGAGTCATCAAGACTTCTTTCGGTTTGATAGAACCCCAAAGCCTACACTACTCCCAAAAACTATGGAGAGGTTTCCTCCTAGTGAAATCCCTCAACTGGGACTCACTACTCTAAAAAACTGTACAGAACTATCCTCTGGTCCCTCTGTTGTCCTGCCTTGTCTTACTTCAGGAAACTGCGTAGAGGTATCCCTCAGGGTCCCACCTTTCAGTTTCCACTAGTGTCCTCAACTGTGCAATACTGCCTCCTAGTGGCCTAAGTGTAGTCTTAGTGACCATTCTCCCTCCTTGTCACCTGGAACTGCACAGTGCGCAATTACTAGGCCCTCTTCCCAGTCTATCATCTATCCCAGGCCCAGTCCATGGAAAGCAATGCATCATATTAGACTATGATTTTTTGGATTTAATGTCATCATGTCCTAAGTGAATTACGGGAATAGGTACACTGATAGATCATGGTGAGATGACAAACATGATGAAGAAGGAAGAATCTAAAGCAAAAGGAGCACATGCATGTAACCATATTACAACACCAAGACCATTGAAGACCTCACAACATCAAGCCATGTGGAGTGAAGACAAAGCACATCCAAGATCACATCCATCACTCAGTAGCAACAACAAGTTGTGGTTGCCACCACAACCACCTATTCCATGTCAGCAGTGTCATGTCAAGTTGTGTCATGAGTTGTCAAGGCCACATCACCACTATGGGCCATATATGTTGTAACTAAATGTAATGTAAATTGAAAGTCCAATGGACACACACATGAAGTTGAAGAGTCATGTTAGTTGAAAATTCATAGGAAGTTGAATGGTCATGATGGTAATCTAAGAGTCACAAGGGTCAAGCATCACCCTTGGCTATATATACCCCTCTCGTTGTATGAGCAAGGACTTTTCACCTTGGCTCCTCCCACATAGCCTTGAGAGTTTTTTTAGTCAATTCTTTGAGGAGTGAGGAGTGGCTCCAATGTCCCACTACTGGGGCTAGTGATGTATGGTGTGCACTTGTGTCTTGGAACTTTCTCTTAATTCAAAAGCATGTTAAGTCCATCACGTTTTCATGCATGTTTTTTTAGTATGTACTAAGATAGTTGAACTACTTCGGTTGTTTTAGTACTTCCATTGTTCAGAATGTGTTGTATTGTTTATCACTGTTGTCTCATCCCTGTGGACTACGTCGCAGGATATTAGATAGAATTGTCTTTTTTACTAGTTATAATGGCTATCGCATCAGTTGTGGACTACTCCAATGGATGGTGTATGGGTCTTCCCTTGTACTTTGGTTTTAACAACTTCTACGTCCGCTGGATGCTAGAAAAACCATTTATGGTTCATGTGTGTCTCGTCTTGGGTGGTACTACTACCTCTCACTGAGAGGCTCACTTTAGTCTCCCCCTTTGCAGTAAGAGAACCTAGACACAATTTACATTACACACTCATCAGGCACACTTATCTTGTTATTTGAATATACCAACTTAACACTCTCATGTGCTGACAGCTAGAGCCAAGGAAAATCTCTAAGTAAATGGAAATTGGGCCATCATATGGATGGGACTCCTACACCAAACGGTGTGAGGTCTAGTTAGGACTTCATATTGGAGAGATCCCATTGGTTGACGGATTTCGAGCACCATCAACATAAATCTTATAAAAAAATTCTCATAAAAAAATTCAAAAAACCTATAAATATACCATGTTAGATAACAAAATAGATGACATAATAAAAACCATACTTGAATGTATCTCAAGGGAGGCTATCACATCTACACAAGTTTGTTCAGATTAGTATGAAACAATATCACAAATATATTTACTCATACCTGAATATCATAACCATAACCATCTACACAGGTCAATCAATATTAGCATGATACATAATAACTTCAAGATATTAAATGAAATTACCATAATAATCATTTGTACGGCTGCAATGCATAACAAGTTACTAACATTCATGACTATCTGACACACGTGCATATGACCACACTAATCAAATACCATCTAGAATGCATCTAACCACAACAACAAATGCATCTAAAAACCATTAACCAACATAATTGCATGCCCAACATACATACATGTATGAAAATCTACTCATACCCCAAAGTCCAGTGTTGCAACCTCGCTCTAATAATATTCTTCTACTACTCTATCTCAACCAACATATCAACATCATAACATAGAAACAACATCATGATGGCACAAGATACATAATCATTGCCATGATACATGCCTGATATACCATGCATGCATAACCATAACCATGACAATGCATGCATAACAACATATAAACACTGACATGAATAAAAAATTCATATACAATTGACATGCATTCATGACAAATACTTCCCAACAACAACATCATTAACTTCTATATGAAAACATAACTGTAACAATGACCATCACCATGCATACACTACAAGAACATATACAACCTACATTCATGCATGACAACCACATTCTTCCCATCCAGTCCAAGGGTTGAACCATACTTTGATACCACTTTTTGGTATCTAATATCACCCAAAGAGAACGAAAACCAGACACTACCCAAAGAGAGCAAAACCCGTCTTGATAGCACTCTATAGCACCCTCCTCCCACACTTACCCAAGCTAACTGGTTCACTTGGGTAAATATGTGATGAAGAGTTACTGTGATATGACTCAACCTCCTATGTCACCTTAAGGAAGTGGAATTGTTAAACCAAAACCTTACTAACCTTCCTAAGAAGCTACAAGATCCAAAGGAGATAAACCACCCCTCTAGGTAACCAAAGCTTGAGTCAAATTGTTTTTTCACAAAACAAACCCCTAGTCGCATGCACAAGCCTACATCCATGTGACTATATGCCTCTAGTCACTCCCATAATCCTACAAGGGAGAGACTGTAGTCGTTTTTAGCTAGTTCTATGCATGCTACCATGATATTTGAGCCACTTTTTCAGGGCTAGTCTCTAGACCATTACCCAGAACTTGATGAGACTTTATAAGACAATAAATGGAACCAAGATAAAACCTCTAACACAAAACTTGATGAAATCATTGACCTAACCAAGCCTAATCATGACATACATTTTGTCAAACACATGATAAACATGAAATCTATAGGTCATAAATACACATCTGAACATAGGGGTTTCATACTTATCTGAGAATCATCAAGAAGGTATAACACCCTCTCATATTACCTATAATAACATCTATTAGGCCATGCATTTGATAGCCAATCACATATTAATCAAACATGTCAAGACACATAAACAATATACATCATATAACCAACATATAGCCAACCAATAACCAACATATAAATCAACAATAACCAACATATAAACCATGAAAACTTAGCCATAATGTCACCATCATAATAAATACATATGCTCATATATCAAAATAGAAAATACCTCTTATTAACATATTAAAATGTCAACCAAGTTAGGTACTTCCGCATACCACCCAACCATAGACTAGGCTTAACCAAATCTTTTTTTCAGCTAGTCACCCCTATGCCATATTCCAAGCATGAATGTGGGATATCATGGAATAACCAAAAAAAAGCCAAACCATGGATTCAAGAGGACAAACCACCTCAACCCTCAACCAATGATTCCACCTCATGGTTGGACATCACTAACATTCACCAGATTGATCTCCATCCAAGATGTCCAGGGCTCCAAAGCGTTTGTTGAACCCAAATTCTAGGCTAAGTAACTCAACCCACAACTTTCATCAGGCTCTAGATAATTTGTCCAACCAAGGCTTCCAGTACTAGTAACTAAACCCACCATGGATCTAGAGCACTTTTCCAACCAAGGCTTCCAGGACTAGTAACTCAACCCAATATGTTACAGAGCTTTTAGATTGTTCGTCCAACCAAGGCTCCAGGAACTAATAACTCAACCCATATCCATAAGGAACATGAGCACCAACTAGAAAATAAAAGGTAAAACCCACAACACCAAGGATTTCTAGGAAATGACAAAGCTAGGAAAAATCGTTGTCAATCCAAGTAATCCTCCATGCTAATGATAGCTCATAACCAAGAAACTAGATGCATGTTCCATGCATGCAAAAAATATTTAGGAAATCATACATGAAACTTGATACCTACAAAGAAATCTAGATATAGCCGCTAATCCACTAGTTTCCTTGTGCTTTCCTACTTTTCCTTTTCCTTCTTAGTACAAATCCCAAGTATGCCACACTCCTCCGAGAGTTCTCCAAGGAAACTCTTAGTGTCTAAGAGTATGAGAGAGAGAATATAAGAGAGAGTTCCAAGCTAAAACTGACAAAATACTGTGAATTGATCCTCATAAGCCTTTTTATCCTTGAGGCCTCTTATTTCTTCATTTTCCTCTATTTTTCCTCCAATTTCCTCCTCATGCAAATCTGTGGTTGTTCACCTTCTTTTTCTCCTATTTTCCTTTCTTTTCATAAACAAAATTCCAATTAATGCCTCTTTTCCGTTACCTTTTCCAATTTCCTTAGCCATTAATTAACCGAAATGAACACCCACTAGGATGCTTTTTCCCAACTTTCATATTGGAATATGTGTCCCATGACCTTGTTCTTATATTTTTTTTACATAGAAATTCAACAAGGGTTTTTACAACCTATCCATGTAGAATCTCCTTTCTATTAATGGATCCATGATTTCATACATGAAATACATCTAGTAGCCAACATAGATGGATCTTGACAATGACATATTAATTTAACAAATGAGTAGAAGACATGCCCACAACGAAATCTCTTAACTAAGTTGTTGCCAAATTCCTTGAGGAAAATATCTTCATTAGGGGAATTTTGAAGTAAAAAATGGTATGAAAACAAAACCTTTACAAACAAAACCAATAAATTTAAAAGAACCAATAGCCCATGGGGGAAACTCAATTGGTGGTCATCATTTTATGAAGTATCATTTTAACGATGAAATCAATGATCAAATCCCTCATAGGTCAAACCAACAAAAAACGTTAAAGAACCAATAAGATTCAAGATGATGATTTCATCCCTAGGGCTAAATATTTTTGGACAGAAAATAAGAAAACTACTTTACTTAATTGTATTATTGGCTTATCTTCTTACAAGTTTGGTCAAATGTTAGGTATAGACACCTGTTAGATGCAAATTTTGATGTGGAATTAAATTCCACATATAATAAATACTTATTTTTCATACTTTATTAGTAGATCCAAACTAAAACTAAATGAAAAAAAAAACATGTTTTTTTCAATGAAACATGATATTTTTCATGCATTTTCAATTATTTTTAATGTGGGTCTACTCAGAAGTATGCTTGCACTTGACATTTGAGTAAAATGTAAGGAGATACATAGAAAATACAATTAAAAAAATAGTTTTCTTTAAATTCCACATATAATAAATACTTATTCTTCATACTTTATTAGTAGATCCAAACTAAAACTAAATGAAAAAAAAAAAAACATGTTTTTTTCAATGAAACATGATATTTTTCATGCATTTTCAATTATTTTTAATGTGGGTCTACTCAGAAGTATGCTTGCACTTGACATTTGAGTAAAATGTAAGGAGATGCATAGAAAATACAATTAAAAAAATAGTTTTCTTTATTTTCCTTCCAAAATTCACGACCCTTAGTTTATTATTTTCCTTATGAGGCCCATTTTATACCTCAAATTTCTCTTAATATACTTAATTTGGGTTCCTATAAATGTTTCACTATACTTTTGGCGATATACCTTATGGAAGTTAATGCTGCAAATGGCCCTGAAATTAGTTTCAAATGGGTTAACTTGAAACATTTTATATAATTTGTTTTTGGTGAACACTTAGACCCAAGGAAAATTTTAAGGATGGAATTTATCTTAAAGTTTAGAAACCTTGGCAAATCTTACTAGTCCCCAATATGCTTGTAAAATGTTTGGAAATATTTTTGTAAAAATATTTATATTTCTAATGATTTTATAATAGTCTATATAAAAACTTTGGTGATTTTTAAGGTAAAATAATTTTATTCTATAAAATGTGGGCGAATCTTTTTTAGAAGAAATGGAAATTGGCAAATATTTTTATTTGGAAAAAACATGGAAAATTAGCCCACTTGCGAATATTAGCCCCTAAAAGTTTCCCTGCTTAGACCATGAAATTTTAAGAATATTGCAAAAAATATCAATGTACATCCATGTTGTTGTCACTGCAACACCCTCCAAACTTTTGCTATATTTAAATTTTGGAGCCTACCTACTATCATGCTAAGTGTCACTTTGGGTCATCAAGTGTTGTTTCATGTTTACATAGATATCTCAAGTGTCCTCATTCTTTCCTAAGTGCCATTAGGTCATCAAGAACACCTATAGTGAAATTCAGAGTCATAATACACTTTCTAGTCACAAACAACACTTTCAGTTGCAACTGCACACACTTTGTTTGTCGCACTTGGAGAGTGTTTGTGAATTGGTGTTTTGATGTATATTTCTTATTATTGGGTCCTATATAAATTTTATTAATGATTTGATATGTGTCACACTTGATTTTGCTCCTAAATCATTGTTTTTTTCCATGTTTCAGCTTCTATAATAAGATAATGTTATGACTTCACAGGCCTACCCACTAGGCTAGGGAGAGCACAATGTGCACTCTCAAGGCTTAGTGGTGATCCCCCTTGTATGTTGATACTGCACACTATGCCTAAGCTTATCCCTTCCTCCCTATTTGATGCACAAAACACTCTCAACCAAAAAACCCTCCTTGTTCTTTTGAATTGTTCCAACATTTCCTCAATCTCCAGTTGAGTGCACAATGCACCATAAATGAACAATGATGCCTTCCTTCAGCCTAATTAGTGCACCTCGTTCCTTCCTTGTCGCTCTAAATATGCCTTCCAATTCAAACTGCATCCATAGTGAACAATAATGCTCCTTTGTCCCTTGTGAGTGTGCTCTACACCCTCCATCAGACCTCCTCTTTCCTAGAGCCATGCATGAAAATTATTAGTGCTCAACAAACCCCTCTTGTCTCTTGCAAGTGTGTCTTATGCACAGAAGGTACCTCTCCTTTTCCTGAGCACATTATTGAGCCACAATAAAAAAATAAATAAAATAAATAAATAAAAGATAAAAATAAAAAAAAAAATTGATGAAGCATGATAGAATAGGATATTTTCGGGCTGATGTTTTTTTCCATGAGTGATCTCACTTGTAGGTGTTCTCAGTAAAACATGGAAAGAACACATGGATATTTATCAAAGGAAGTAGCCCAAGGAAGCATTTGAAGAAAAAAGAGCACATGTTGCAACAAATGAAAGAACGTTGGATGCTAATGATCAAAGTGATTCATGAAGAATCCATATGATCTCAAGACCCTTTGGAGGGTAGAAGGTGTTGACCATAGAAGATATGTACCATGTATTGAAGACATAAGCGGAAACATTGTCACCTATCAAGAAAGTACATGTCACAAGTCACCATGCGTCCAAGTCATCAATGTCAGTGAATTGTCATGTTGTCATCACATGTTGATGTGTAAATGATGATGTAATTTTGTAAATATTGTAAAATGCAAATAGGTTGAAGTCCAAGAGTCATATATGGACAAAAGAGTCACACAAAAGAAAAATTTGAACAGAAAGTAGATGGACTATACCTTTCTGGCTGCCTTCTTTCTTGAACTGATCTTCGAAAAACCAGAGTTTGTGGCTCTTCATCTTCTAATTCCTCTTCTGTTGTAGAGTCTGATTCTTCCTCCTTTAGCTCAAACTCTATTTTTCAAATTCCATTGATGGGACTTCATGTTTAATAACATATTTCACCTCTATGAACACCACATTTCGGTTGTACACAACCTTCCTTGTTATTAGGTTCCAAAGTTTATAACCCTTTAAACCATCTTTATACACAATAAATATGCACTTTTTCAAATTTATTATCCAACTTTGTTCTTTTCTCCTTTGGAACATGTACATATGCATCACATCCAAATACCATAAGATGTGAAAGAGAGGGTTTCTTACCAATCCATACCTCTTGTGGAGTCTTATCCCCCAACATTGATCAAGGTGATCTGTTGACCAGGTAACATGCAATCTCCACTGCCTCTGCCTAGGATTCTTGTCCTAACCTGGCACCATTAAGCATGTTTCTTGCCCTTTCCATCTTGTTTTAGCATTTTTTGGTTTTGGTAAGTTAGCATCAATTAGTCAAAAAATGAAAATCATTCCAAAAAATGTTAAGTTAGGATATGGACAAAAAGCATATTGAATCAAAAAATGTTAGGGATATTTTGATGAATAAGTCCATATCAAATAATATGTTAGAATAGATGCCCTAAAAAGGAAGGAAAACATAAAAAATGTTAGATTATAGAGAAAATAAAAAATAATAAATTTTGAAAGTGTTGCAAATTCAATTTCCACTACTCTCAATCAAAGTTTAATTTTGCAAATAAAAAGTTGTGTGTAGATTGTTTAAATGCCACACTAGTTCATACAATCCAATTGTACAGTTTAATCATGATTGGATTTGATTTAAATCGTTTGTCAATATGTAGAAAATAAAATTGGCTCAACAATTTAATCTAAGCGAATGGAAGCAATAAGAGAATAGAAGTAGATTTAAAAATTAAAAGGAAAATGTTGAGTTGCTAGTCTAAATGCACTTGGGTGACTAAGATTGAAAAAATGTGAGGTAAGTAAGGGTAGGTAGAGAAATGAAATTGGAGCATGATAGGATTTTTATCCTAAGTTAGAACATAGAATACATATGTATATGTTGATGGTTTTAATTAACCATAAATTGTAAATATCAATGTTCTTTGTGATATTCGAACTTTATTCATTCATTCACCATACCCCATACCCTTCGCATGTCACATCTGCTATAACTTTGGACCCCACCATCACTTTCCAACCTATCACATTAAAACTCATTCACATATTTTTCATCCCGCACACTCCCCCGAGATCTGATGATCTACCTCGCTCCTCAGCCCTCCTTTGTCGTCTGAACTTTATCAGTAGGGGGGGGGGGGGGGGGGGGGTCCAAAGTCAGCAGTTTTGGAAACCTCCCTCCGAAAATTCTTTTCCTCCATCCTAGTTTTTCGGGACTTAAAATCCTGAAAAAACTTACCACCTGCACTTACTCCTTAACACAGTTTTCATTCGACTGTTTACCGCTAGTCCTGCGTCATCATCCACGTCCACCCCATGTCACTTCCTTCATCCAATCAATTGTTGCTTATTTGTCTGCTATTCATTTAATTTCCCATTCCTGCTCATACATAAATATTCCATTGATCCGTTAATAAACCCCATTGGAGAATTAATAACAATTTAAAGGTTGATTAACAAACCCACTCCCTGTTTTTCATTATAATCCCTATTTTTCACAATAATCGTTACACAGTGCATTCTCATAATTTGTTGGATATTTGAAGCTTGCAGTCAAAATGAAAAATTCATCATTCAACTGAATTTTCAATTCTTTTCAAAACCAAACTGACATCCAGGTTCACCTAATCCATTTTCAATTATATTGTTTTTCTATTATTGTTGTGTTTCAGACCAAATTCTTCCCATTTCTGCCAAGTTCAACTTGCAATTCACTTAACAAAATTCCTTATAAGGGAAAGGACATTGAAGAAATCCAAAATACCCTCATTCATGCACAATTTGACTTCCATCATACTCCCCTAGTCGACAGAGACTATAAAATCATTGATTCTTCCTCTCAATTTGATTTATATGAAATCAACTTTTGAATGGAGGATCAACTAGTTGATCAAACAAATGAAATAGGACTTTGGGACTCCCACCTTCCTCACTACATTTTCTCTCAGATACATAGAGCACCTAAATTTGTTAGGAAATGCCATGAATCCTGTGATCCCAGTCAAAGAGCTATCATTTCACCTATAGGAGAAATCCTCTATTTCATCAATGCTCAGTCTATTGAACAGATGTTACAGGCCCCAACTGTTACACTAACCCATCCTTTTTCTCATGAAAGCCTAATAGAAGCCTATCAAAAGCTATATTTCACTAAAATATATAAAACTCTTAAACTTTTCCTAACTGTATATAGCCCTCTGCCTAAGAAAAAAACCTCCCTATGATTCATCCATGTTCCCGAATAGAACCAAGCAAATTACCACTATTCTTTCTTATCTGCTTGGTTAAAATTCTTATCAATATGTAAATGAAGCCATCATAGGTCTCTTGTCTATCTTTTCTACTGATTCCAAACCCATTGTTCTCTATAATTTTAGCCAATTTCTGGTTGAGGCCATCCATGAACAATTTGTCCAATTTTATATTGAAGAAGTATTCAAGTATGCTTCAGTACTTGTATATCTATTTATATATTTTCAGGGAGACAAGTTTCCATTCACCTTGCAAAAGTTAGATGAAGAAAGAAATCAACAATCCATGATATTTTGGAATTATATGGGAATGAAGGAGAAGGAAGAATTTACATATAAATAGTTCATAGAATTGTTTGTTCATCCAACTATTAATCTTATGAGCGTCACTCTAGTACCAAGCATCAGTGATGAAATTGTGAAAGTATTATAGCTGGTTGATCAAGCCACAATAGGAGATTGGTATCTTTACCAAACCTATATAGAAATTAGAGTCTATCGCTGTGAGCTACCACCCTACAAACTTCCTAAGTACCTCCCTATCAGAATTTTTGCATTAGAATATATTAGGCAAAGGTTAAATGTAGATGAAGTACATTTTTTAGCTACAAAGAAGAAATCACAATTCAAGCTAAAGGCTCAGGTTGGTCCTTTCATCTATAACACTAGAGTAGTAGGAGAAGAAGCAGATAGGTTATTGAAGGAAATGAAGTTTGGTCTCAGCTTCACTTGGTCTTATGACCCAATGGGAGTAATTTCAAAACTTAGGGTTGAAAATAAGTTTCCTTCATACCACCACACAACCGGGCCTGAAATAGAGTAGTACAAAAATCAGTTAGAATGGAAGGAGAACACCCTTCAAGAAGCTGAGGAATGCATAGCCTCTACTTGAAATGTACAAACTCCACTTGCACAGGAAAAGACAACTAAATGAGGAAGGGAAGAATGGTCATCCCCTACAACTGAAGCATCAAGCCAGGGATTTAGAATTTTACATAGAAAGAAGAGACCTAGGATCTCTATGAAGGTCAGTGCAACAAATGAGCCACAGAAAACAACATTTGATGGACTTGGAGAGACTTTTCCTTTTACATAGTCTGGTGGACAATCCACTCAGTCCCCCACTCATTCTACTACTTCTGAAGAACAACAGGTGATTCAAAACCTGTCCATTCAAATAGTAGAAATCAATAAGTTGCATGATGAACTGAAGGAATTACAACATATTAAAGCAGTTGCAGACAGCTCACATACAACTGAGTTGCAAAGGGAAAAAAATCAAATTAAAGTTTTGCAAAAAGAAATCAAAGAATCTTACCTTGGAAATAAACTAGGTTTGGAAAAGGAGATTTTATGGGAAGAAATTACTAAATCATTCAAGGATATCTGGCCTTATATCAAGATAATCTTTGACCAAAAAGAGTTGTTGTAGAAAGCTCATGAAGCTATTGAAACTATCTCCAAGGAAATTGAGGACATGCCAGAAGTTGCCACTGAGGTAATCAAGTTTCTAAATTCTAAAGACAACGACAAGCTTGAAGAATTAGGTATAAATGACAGGACATAAACCATACTTGAAGTGAAGAAAATCATTAGAAAGAAAAACCTCATTCTTCAGTTGGAGGAAAAATGCAACAAAGTTAATGTCATAGTTCAACAATTTTTCAGTATGTTAGAACCCTTGACCAGTAAGGGTTTTCCCTCTATGCTTGTGATAAATGAAAAATTAATGCCCATTGAATTATGTTCAAAATCTTACAGAGGTAGGTACCAGTGCAACTTCTATTTCAAACATAAGAGGTGCAGCAAAACCAACGGTTGTGTTGAATGCACTCAGAGATGCCTTTTGCATTTTAAATGAAATCAGACATATATTTCCAGTAAAACCCACTTTTACTAAATATACAAAAATGGATGAAGTTTACTAAAGGGTAACTAAGTTATCTATCCTAGATAAGTAACGCTGGGAACAATTAACTGTTTTACTTGATTGAAAAGAGGATCAAACAACATTCAATGTTTCCAGGAAAGGTCATCAATAGTTTAGCAGTTTTCATCTTTTCCAGGAACAATCATCAATAGTTCAATAGTTTTCAACTTTTCCAGGAACAGTCATCAACAGCTCAACACCAAAATAGTGACAGATTGACTATCATTTTATATTCTTGATTCTGTATTCATCTATTTTTATAAATTTCTTTAAGATATTTTCTTAGCACGACCTCTTTGGTAGTCATTTCGGTTATGTGCATAACGTCTGCAGCTATTTCCATCGTGTTTGTCTAGGAATCTAGCACTCTCGAACTCAGGGGCTCAATCGACACTCGTCTCACAACAATTATGGCTCTGCTCAATGGCTCAATTTGCAAATAATCAAGTGTTGTTTGCTGGGAAGCCCTTTGTATTTTATAGTGCTTTTTGAATTTGAATTCAACTACTACCCCCAAATATAGTTCATTAATTCCCCTTGGTGGCAGATTTTTCAAAATCTTGCCCATAAATTGCATCTTAAATGCCTGCCACCTGCTCCATTTGGCCTCAAGTTGAGCATCCCATCGTGAATAGTGACTTCAACAGTCACTTTCTGGCCAACCCGCATGGAAACACTACCCTCGGTGCATGGTTGCGGACCTTGTGACTTTTTGCTCCAACATTGCATAGTTCCTGAGCATAATAGTTTATTGTCATGCGCTTCCCTTCAACTGCCTGGAGTGCTAAGACTATTCCTCCCTCAGCTAGTCAGGTGGCTGCGCCACTTGTGTGGGGTTTCCTTTGGTCATCCATCATTCTTCCTAGGAAATACCCACCTTTTACCATTACTAGTAGTTTCTCACACCTTATCATCTATAGTGTATCACCCTGGTTAATTCTCTTAGTAATCTGCGGTCCAAGCCAAGGCATCAGACTAATTAATTCGTGGTGATAGTCCTCAAACTTGTCAGCATGATCGTGTACACCCTGTATTATCACCCTGGTCTTCTTATTGAGAAAATCATCCCTTATTTCGTCCTCCATATTCTTGACTTCCACATCCATCAAAGCACTTTTCTTTCTTAATTGTACCCTTTCTTTTTCAAGTTCCTGGAGCCTAGAGCTTCCCAGGTTGATTTCCTCTTCCAGGGTTCCATGAACCATTGTATCTATGAGTGCTAGTATGTGTGGTCCAACATTTCCCTGTATTATATGATTTACAATGGTTCCTTGATACTTGAGCCATGGGGGTGCCTCCAGGGTTAGGTGCTTGCACGCAGTCCTATAAGCCCATAGAACCGTTGGTAGCGTAGGTCCCAGTTAGCTTGCTTTATATACTTGGTTAAAGGCTTTCGTGTGGATATACTTCTACGCCCCTGGTCTTTCCATACTTCATGGTCCAAAGTGGAGGGGTCTCTCGCACCATTGTCTTTCCTGTACCTGCTTATCAATTGTGTCTCCTACTGTGTGTACTGTGTGCACTCCGGCAAGTTTCGCTCCATATGCTCGTATCCTCCTGGAAAGGCGGGCGCGCGGATCGTTTCATCCATCATACTTATCTTTTAACCACATCTAAGGCTTCCCAAATCATAGAAGCATCATCCTTCGGTAGTCGCGCCAGTCCTCAAAACCCTTCTGGTGCGTACCCCACCACCTTGTGGGTGTAGCGCGCAGTACCCATTTCATAGCGTTGAAACATTGTTGTTCCGGCACTTCTCTTTAAAATTTGTTTAGGAACTCCTCCACTTCACCTAACCCCTCATACATAGGCATATCCCTTGTCTCTATTGTTAGACAATGCATTGATTTCGTCATCATTTTACAATTGAGTGTGGTTACCTCGTGTAACTGGTTCTGCCATCGTTCTATCTCCTCATCAGAATCTGATGTGCAGGTGCTTTCTCGCTCCCATGAGATTAGACCATCCATGGTTGGATTTACCTAGTCCTGCTCCCACACAGTTATTTTGTAGATACATTCCAAGTCATTGTCGTTGTCATGGTCGCGCACTGGCTCTGTGCAGCGCGATCCTTCTACAAGGTCTAAAGGTACCACTATGCACAATGACTTTTTCTCAAAAATCATCTTGCTCTTCTTTAGATTTATCACTCCATTCAGGTTAGTGGCCCAATCTATTACCAATACTACAGGGTAGGGATTGTTTTCATCAACAATCTCTATCACTTCGAAATCTGCTATTGTACATGCTCCTTCAATATCTACTGTGATTCCCTGCAGTCTCCCCATAGGTAGGATCTTTTACTGGTTTTCCATTCATAGTTGGATAGGAGACCATTGCAACTAATCCAGGTGGATGTTGGTGGCCACCAACCCATCCCACTTGGACCCCCACAACTATCTCTTTCAATTTTTCAGTTTCCGTAATTGTAGCACAATTTATTGTTTTTAGCAGTTTCTCGGGTCCTGAACTTCCAAAGCCGTTTTGAGGCCCTAAACGAAATTTTTTGGGAAATCTAGGATCAAAATGTGTCCATGGACCAATGTTGCTCTACCCAAAGTTATATTCCTCAAACAAATATTTCTAATGATCTATTTTACGTGTCAAAAGGAGATCAGATGCCAAAGTTACGACCTCGGAAAGTTGTACCAATTTACCCAAACGGGGCCTACAATTTGGCGTTTCATCTTCTAGGGTTAGGTTTTTGGATGTTTACGGTTTTCCATTGTTTCTCAATAATAAATAGGCCTTCAAGCCTCATTGTAACATATTTCAAAGGCATGTAGCCACCACATCTCTTCTGAGAGACAAGCTACCATCGCCCTAGCTGGTTTATTTCCATTTCTATTTGTAAGCATATTTCAGTATTTTACATTAATGAAATGAAGTATTATTTCCACTACATATTTGTGTTTATGGTTATCTATAATTTGTTGTGTTCCTCTTCAAATCTGTATCAATGGTATCAGAGTGGTCTATTTTTTCTCTGTTTTTCTTTGCATGTCCCCAACGAGGTCAGGATATAAGGAGTTAGGGCTTGAACTAGTCGAATCTTTGCAAGACCAGGCTTGCAAATCTCGACGGCTTCAAATGAGGGTGAAAACAAACGTGAGGGGGCATGAGATCCTATCAAAATATTCTTTGAAGAAGCCTTCGAGTGACAAAGGAACGTGATGATGGACAACTTTGCCCACATCCTTTAGTGGCTACCCAGAGGCGACGCATCGACTTCTAATAGCTACTCTGGAAACACCACACTCTTTAAGGTACAAGTTAATTTTGAAATCCCCATCTTCAAGGGTCAAATAGATGTAGATTTCATAGATAAATGATTAAATATGTTAGATGGGTATTTTTTTGTTCATGATTTTTCCAACCGAGAAAATATTATTTTCGCTCTTCTCAAAGCAGCCCCCCACATCAAGGACTGGTGGGAAACCTACTGTGAGCATAAAGATGAAAGCAAAGGCTCACTATTTTCAGTCGCACCCACTTGGAATTCCTTCTGGGATGCCATCAAGGAGCAGTACTACTCTTTCAAAAGCTATGAGGACAAATACATAAAGTGGACCACACTACGACAAGGAAGGGACCAAGATGTGCCAGAGTTCACAAACATTTTTCATACCCTTCGCATACAGTTAGGTATCAAGGACTCTGAGCTGCATCTGGTACTCAAATACTGTGGTTTCCTACACAAATAAATCCAGGAAGAGATGGATTTCCTGAACATCTCCTCGCTCAGTAGGGCATACCGATATGCTCTCAAAATCAAGCAGAAGTTTAAACAACAGAAGCAAGACTTTGGATCTACGAATCCGAAGACCAAAGAACAAAGCTAAGTTGGGGTGATTGAAGAAAACCCATCGAAGCCATAAGAAAAGAACAACACCATAAAGTTGAAGAAGGACATAGGAAAGTGGTGTGAGTTCAACAAGAGCCCCACTCACAACACGAGTGAGTGTTGGACCAAGTAGTCGCTTGTGGCCGAGTTGAAGGCTTCAAAATCAGATACATGTTTTGACCCTGAGTCAGAACCCGATAAGGGGAATGGCAAAGGGAAGAAAATCGTTGACGCAAAGCCCAACACCATTGTTGCCACTGCCAAGATCCAGAAGAATGAGCCCGAGGATCTAGAGGAGGGAGGCTGTCTTTTCCACTCACATATGTGGGTGAAGAGTTCGCCGTTGTAATTCATTGTCCATAGTGGTAGCCAAAAGAACCTCATTTCAACAAAGGTCATGAAGTGGTTGGGCCTACGGACTACACCACACCCGCAACCATACAATATTGGGTGGCTTCACCAAGGACAAGATCTTTGAGTCCACCAGCAGTGCCACCTGCCCTACAACATCAAACCCTTCACAGACGAGGCATTGTGTGATGTTACACCTCTGGATGTTTGTGATGTATTATTAGGCCAACCATACTTGTGGAGGTGACATGTTGTGTATGAGTCAAGGCCTCGCATTGTTATTATTTCTTTGGGTAATTCATTATACAGGATACCAGAGGTAGCCCCACCTACCGCCACCTCTTTGATCACTGCTAAGAAAGGTAGCAAGCTCATCTCACAAACTAGGAAATTTATTTTCTGTCTGGTTCACTCCCAAAGTAAGGGGAAGATCGTCACCACATCCATGACCTCCACAAAGGGTTCCTCCATGTAGCAACAACAACAAAGGGATATGGTAATGACAAAATACAAGAAAAACTTCTCCTCACCCATAGGGGTACCACACAAGTTTTAGGTGGGTGACAGAGTTTGGTCACATCTGTAGAAAGAACGTCTTACAAGAGCCCATCAGAAGCACACTCCGACATGGTCCTTATAGCATTACCAAGGCTATGGGAAACAATGCTTTGGAGCACAAAATTCTTCCATTCCTTTGCTTGCACGGAGTGTTAAATATGGAACGCCCTCTACCATGCTTCCCACCATTACTGGACACATCCGAGATTGTAGAACAACTCGCCTGGGACCAAGTTCAGCAGATGGAGGAACTCAATGCAATGGGGACCATTTCTTCCTAACGGGGGAGGAATGATCTAGGTGGATGTTGGTGACCACCCACCTATCCCACTTTGACCCCCACAACTATCTCTTTCAGTTTTTTAGCTTTCGTAATCGTAGCACAATTTACTTTTTTTAGCAGTTTTCGAGTCTTGAACTTCCGAATCCATTTTGAGGCCCTAAACGATGTTTTTTGGGAAATCTGGGAGCAACATGGGTCTACAAACTGATTTTGTTCTTCCCAAAGTTATATTCCTCAGATAGATCTTTCTGATGAGCTATTGTACGCGTCAAACGGAGATCGGATGCCAAAGTTACGACCCTGAGAAGTTGATGTACCAATTTACCCAAACAGGGCCCACAGTTTGGTGTTTCATCTTCTAGGGTTAGGTTTTTGGATGTTTAGGGTTTTACATTGTTTCTCAATAATAAATAGGCCTTTGAGCCTCATTGTAACATATTTCAGAGGCATGTAGCTACCACATCTCTTCTCAGAGATAAGCTACCATCACCCTAGTTGGTTTATTTCCATTTCTGTTTGTAAGCATATTTCAGTATTTTACATTAATGAAATGAGGTATTATTTCTGATGCATCTTTGTGTTTATGGTTATCTCTGTAATATGTTACATTCCTATTTAAATCTGGATCAGCAACGTAGGCCTGCCCATGTGCTCCCATGTCTGTTTTGGCAGGATGTTTGTGTCCAATCCTAGATCCAGAATCACTTTATCTATCTCATATTCAGCAATCTACGTGGTCAATCTCATCTCCCTTCCTATTCGTGTCGTGTGCTTCCCGAGCTTCCAAACTATGCACGGTTCTCCTGGCGTGGTCCCAACGCATCTAGTTATGAGTTCTTGCAGCCCCTTTACAGCCTTGTTGTCACCCAACAACTTCATGCATGTCTCCAAGAACGTAGTGAGCATCGATGGGTCAATTTATGGATCCATTTTGTCTTTACTTCTTGAAGTGGAGGTATCTACAAAGCTCCTCTTATCTTCCATAAAGGACTCCTTAGTGCACTCCAAATCAAATTCTGGTTCCTTTGTTGGAGCCTTGTGAACTTAGTTACTTTCTTCAGGCTGCTTGCCTTTGTCATCCCTTATCGTAATATCACTCAGGAGCACAATATTTACATTAGGGTCTTCCTCGCATGACTCGGACCTCATCATTTGCAGGATCTGAGTTGGGGGAGGTTGGAGTGCTCCTTTATTGTGCAACCTTGCTATCAATGTTGGACTATCCTCTGTCTCATGATTAAAATCCATACAATATAATCAATTGTAACATATCAGCTATCTGCGACCTCTTCATGGTCTCATTCCACCTTGGCCTCTTCTGCGCCCCTGAAATCCAGCATGTGCCACTCTTGTGTTTTGATTGAGGGGTTGTGTTTTGGCCTGAACTCTGTAGGTAGGAGTCTGATCCATCATCAGTTCATTACTTCTACAGGTGTGGTCATCATGGCCTACTGACCTGCAGAAATTACAAAACAATTGTTGGGAATTTTGTGTATACTTCTATAGTAGATGGTAGTTATTTGTAGCATGTTTTCCTCCTATCTGACAAATCGTGCACCATAATGCAAGCGACGCTCTTGGTCCTACTTGTGCCTCTAGTCTCAATAGCTTGGTCCTCCTCCTGCGAGGTAGTTTGCAAACACTGGACAGTGATCCTTGTCATCCCCTTGGCCCTTTCACTTTACGCACCATACCTCGTCACACATATCTAAACGAGACGCCATGTCTTGTTTCAAACTTTGCATCTCAAGGCACAAGTTTTTCAACTGTGCGTGAATTTTCTGGACTCCCACGTTAGGATCTTGTATCGAAGTCTCGTGCAATCTCATTGTGACCTTCAAAGCCTCAGCCTAAGTGGTTAGCCTTTGTTGCGACAATGTGTTACACAGATGCGGTGTTAACGAGGCTACAAACCATTCGCAGTGTTGCCCATCTACTAAGATCATGTTCGCTTTGTGAATTGTGCACTCCAGTCTTTGATCCAACTCCCATGGGGTTTCACCTAGTAGCATTATGATTTCCTTGAATCCAATGATCGACTGTGCTTCTGATTTTGGCCTACTAAATTCCTTGTTTAGCGCAACTTGGATGTCTGCTATCCCCGCATTGGTATTTTTAGTGGAATGCCTAATGCACCAGGTTAGCACACGATCTTGCAGAGTGCTAACCAACGTCGCCTTCTTTATATTGGCGCCAGTGACACCATGTGCTTCCCATACATATTTTACTATGAACCAAAATTGGTTTGTATCTTCATTCCCTACTCCCTTGAACACTGGTAGCTTTATCCAATTGGCCATACTACTTCGTGGTGGTGGCGAAGGTGGTGTGGGAAAATTCAGGGGTGAAGATGGTGAAACTATTGGTGGCATGGGTGGGGTGGTATGTGTGGAATTCTCTGTTTTATTAGATTGAGTGAACTTCTTAGTGAGACCTTCGTGAGCTCTTCCTCACTCCCTCGTGGAGGTGAAATCAAGGGGCTAGTTTCCAATTCTATGCTACCTTCCTTTTTTTAGATTCTCCCACTTCGCATAACCCCAAACATCAATTTATTCGCATAGCCCACTTTTCACACAGTAGCATTTTAAACCAAGTGTTCAAAGATTTGATGTACATACCTCATGGTCCCTTGAGGAAGTGTCATTCTACCTCGATATATCTGGCTGAAGTATCTATCGTGAATTCGATGATGGATCCTCCTATGATTCGATCGAGCTAGTGATAAACTGCGCATGCAATCTGATCTTTCGATGCTTCCAGCTTACACACCAATTTTGGAGTCCACACAATAGGTTTGTCAAGTTTACGCCTTCCTTGGGTATCTTCTAGCTTTGTGATCCACTCATACGACTCTGTAGGGAAGGATGCAAGAAAATTTCATGGATCTCTGTATACAAGTAGCAATCTAACCACTCTTTCTTTGATAATCGCGGGTTCCTATTTTCCTACACCGTGAACTCTTGAATCCTTCTATCCAGCCACTCTTCAATTCCTTTCTTTGTCAGATTCCAATGATACGACATTAGAAATCTCTATGCAGATCCCGGTCGTGGCAACGAAACCATTTTTTGGCTTATTGGGGCCTGACCCAAGCTCGGAATTAATTAGCCAAACAAATCCCGGTACTACTGGCCCTTTCATAAACATTTCATGGACCACGGACTGAGGTCTTACTCGAAGTAGTATGGGAGGGTGCTAGAACCAGTTTTCCACACCCTGGAGATGTCTGATGAGTCTGACTGGTCCACTATTTGTTCCTTCGCGTAGGTGGCTTCGCGCACCTTCTGTTCCTCATGACCTAATTCCCTATCTTCATGTCCCACTATGAAGGGAGCTTTGCCACGCTCTATGCTACTACCCGAGATATTATTTATCTTCCAGTATTATTAAAACACTTTCACCTACTTAAATGTCTTAATTTATACTTAACAACACAAAACATTCATACAAGTTCGCGCAGTAATTAAACAATATATTTGTAAATTATATTCAATCATGCATTAAACCAAAAGAAGATACATAGAATTATAACAAAACTTCTCTTTATTGATTCTTCAATGGTTACAGACTCGACTCGCCCTGCGCACTCAGCTGCAGGGGTCCACGCACTCAGCGACAGACTACTAGGCCTCTGCGCACTCACTTGCAGAGCCTTCTCCTAGTCTACGGCCCACAGACACACCTTACACTTAGACTTCTCACTCTTAGACTTCTCATTCTTAGTAGTTATTTCCCTCCCTTTCACACTTAGAGCCTCACTCTATTTATATAATCCCATGGTATGCAAGCCATGGGCAGGTCTATCAAGCCTACATTATATTACAAAACTAGGGCGGACAACCATATGACTCTATCATACTTTCGCGCCCTGCACACATAATTCGAGGAGATTTTACAACAATATTTGGTCAAAACTTGGGCTTTAAGCCCCAAAACATGCCTTGGGGGGATTCCATGCCGAACAACAGTCAAATATTGTATCATAAATGCAAATATATACTGGAAGGACCCACTAAATATCTTGTTATTATGTTTAACATAATAAAAAACTAAAGGAATCATTTATCAGTTTCATACAAGAGTGCGTGGAGAACATTATGCTTGGAGAGCAACAACATATAATATATTAAGGGTTAGATTTTATTGGCCCGCATTGTTCTTACAAGTAGGAGCAAAGGTAAGAATTTGTGTCCCTTGTCAGATGCTTGTTGGTAAGCAAAAACTAGCAGCTCTTCCACTGATCCCAACAATAGTCTCTACACCTTTTCTCCAATGGGAATTAGATTTTATTGGAGAAATTCATCCCACTTCAAGCAATCAACATAGATGGATCCTCACTACAACAAACTACTTTACCAAATGGGTGGAAGCAATTCCAGTAAGAAATGCTACTGATTTAGTAGTAATCAAATTCATTGAAGAAAACATTTTATCTATATTTGGTTTCCCAACCCAGATTGTTACTGAAAATTCCACAACATTTTCCAGAGTTAAAATGATTGAGTTTTTCCAGATATATCAGATCCTGTTACATCATTCAACTCCATATTATCCTCAAGGTAATGGTATTGCAGAATCATCAAATAAAATTCTTATAAAGGTGATCAAAAAGAATTTAGCAGATCATAAAAAGCGTTGGGACTCTCATCTAATTTATGTAGTTTGGGAAAACAAGATTACTCCAAAGAGATCTATTGGAAAATCTCATTTTTCAGTTAGTCTATGGGAAAGATGCAATTCTCCCTTCCAACTTGGCCTTACCTATTTTAAAGTTTCTGCAGGATTCAACTAATGAACCTAATGATTTTTCAAGGAGAATAAACCAAATTATTGAACTAAATGAAAATAGACATGAATTTCAATACAAATTGAAAAATTATTAGAATAAGATGAAGAGCCTATTTGACATAAGAATGAGGGAAAGAGACTTCAAGGAGAGTGATCTAGTTCTAAGATGGGATTCCAAAAGAGAAGACAAGGGAAAACATGGCAAGTTTGATAACCTATGGTTTGGACCTTTACCTATTGCTGAACTAAATGGAAACAATACTTTTGAGCTACAAAATCTTAAGGGACTGTATTCCACTTATCCTATTAATTGACGGTTTCTCAAACATTATATTCAGTACTGAGAATTTGAAGTAGATTTCATTACCACCATTGTAGAAAGTTCGGTTTATTTTATTTTTCAAACTGTCAGTGTGAGTTCTCACAGCAAAGACTCCATAGCCCAAGGAGAAGGCACATGGATCTACAGGTTCTCTACATATTACAGGAGAAAGTAGTCCCCAATGAGCCAATGTTGTAGCATTTTTTCGTTTTGGTAAGTTATCATCAATTAGTCAAAAAATGAAAATCATTTCAAAAAATGTTAAGTTAGGATATGGACAAAAAGAATATTGAATCAAAAAATGTTAAGGATATTTTGATGAATAAGCCCATATCAAATAAAATGTTAGAATATATGCCCTAAAAAGGAAGGCAAAAATAAAAAATGTTAGATTAGAGAGAAAAGAAAAGATAATAAATTTTGAAAGTGTTGCAAATCCAAATGCTACTTCTCTCAGTCAAAGTTTATTTTTGCAAATAACAAGTTGTGTGTAGATTGTTTAAATGCCACACTAGTTCATACAATCCAATTGTACAGTTTAATCATGATTGGATTTGATTTAAATTGTTTTTTAATAGGTAGAAAATAAAATTGGCTCAACAGTTTAATCTGAGCCAATGGAAGTAATAAGCAGGTAGAACTAGATTAAAAATTAAAAGGAAAATGTTGAGCTGCTATTCTAAATGCACTCGGGTGACTAAGATTGAAAAAATGTTAGGAAAGTAAGGGTAGGTAGAGAAATTAAATTGGAGCATGATAGGATTTTTATCCTAAGTCAGAACATAGTATACATATGTATATGTTGGTTGGTTTTAAGTAACCATAAATTGTAAATATCAATGATATTTGTGATATTCGAACTTTATTCATTCATTCGCCATACCCCATACCCTTCGCATGTCACATCTGCTATAACTCTAGACCCCACCATCGCTTTCTACCCTGTCACGTTAAAACTCATTCACATATTTTTTTATCCCGCACACTCCCCCAAGATCCAACGGTCTACCTCGCTCTCAACCCTCCTTTGTCATCCGAACTTTATCAGCGAGGGGATTTTGAAGTCAACAATTTTGGAAACTTCCCTCCAAAACTACTTTTCCTCCATCATAGTCTTTCGGGACTTAAAATCTGAAAACAACTTACCACCTGCACTTACTTCTGAATGTAGTTTTCATTTGATCATTTACCGCCACTCCTACATCATCATCGATGTCCACCCCATATCACTTCCTCCGTCCAATCAGTTGTTGCCTCTTTTTTTGTTATTCATTTAATTCCCATTCCCACTCATACATAAATATTCCATTGATCCATTAACAAGCCCCATTGGAGAATTAATGACAATTTAACCATTGATTAATGGACCCGCTCCATGTTTTTCATCATAAGCCATGTTTTTCACAATAATCGTTACATAGTGCATTCTCATAATTTGTTGGATATTTGAAGCTTGCAGTCAAAACGAAAAATTCATCATTCAACTAAATTTTCAATTTTTTTCAGAACCAAGCCGACATCCAAGTCCACCTAATCCATTTTTAGTTATATTGTTTTTCTGTTATTACTATGTTTTGGACCAATTCTTACCATTTCTGCCAAGTTCAGCTTGTAATTCACTTAACAAAATTCCTCCTAAGGGAAAGGAAATTGTAGGAATCCCAAATCCCCTCATTCATCCACAAATTTACTTCCATCATACTCCCCTAGTCGACAGATACTGTAAAATAATTGAGTATTCCTCTCAATTTGATTTATATGAAATCTACTGCTAGATGGAGGATCAACTAGTTGATCAAATAGATGAAATAGGACTTTGGGACTCCCACCTTCCTCAATTCATTTTCCCTCAGATACATAGGCACCTAAATTTGTTAGTAAATTCCATGAATCCTATGATCCCATTCAAAGAGCTATCATTTCACCTATAGGAGAAATCCTACGTTTCATCAATGCTTAGTCTATTGAACAGATGCTACAGACCCCAACTATTGCACCAACCCATCATTTTTCTCATGAAAGCTTGATAGAAGTCTATCAAAAGCTATATTTCACTAAAAGATCTCAAAATATTGAACTTTTCCTAGCTGTAGATATCTCTCTACTTAAAAAAAACCTCCATGTGATTCATCCATGTTCCCAGACAGAACCAAGCAAATTACCACTATTCTTTCTTATCAGCTTGGTTACAATTCTGATCAATATGTAAATGAATCCATCATAGGTTTCTTGTCTATCTTTTCTACTGATTCCAAACCCATAGTTCTCTATAATTTTAGCCAATTTCTAGTTGATGCCATCCATGAACAATTTTTCCAGTTTAATACTGAAGAAGTATTCAAGTATGCTTCAGTGTACTTGTATATCTATTTATATATTTTCAGGGAGACAAGTTTCCATTCACCTTGCAGAAGTTAGATGAAGAAGGCAATCAACAATCAGTGATATTTTGGACTTCTATGGGAATGAAGGAGAAGGAAGAATTTACATATAAATAGTTCATAGAATTGTTTGTTCATCCAGCTATTAATCTTATGAGAAGCACTCTAGTACCAAGAATCAGTGATGAAATTGTGAAAGTATTGCAGCTGGTTGATCAAGCCACAACAGGATATTATTATCTTTACCAAAACTATATAGAAATCAAAGTCTATGGTGCGAGTTTCCACCCTACAAACTTCCTAAGTACCTCCCTATTAGAATTTTTGCATTGGAATATATTAGGGAGAGGTTAAATGTAGATGAAGTACATTTTATAGCTACAAATAAAAAATCACAATTCAAGCTAAAGGGTCATGTTGGTCCTTTCATCTATAACACTAGAGCAATAGGAGAAGAAGCAGATAGATTATTGAAGAAAATGAAGTTTGGTCTCAACTTCACCTGGTCTTATGACCCAATGGGAGTAATTTCAAAACTCAGGGTTGAAAATAAGTTTACTTCATACCACCACACAACCGGGCCTGAAATAGAGAAGTACAAAAATCAGTTAGAATGGAAGGAGAACACCCTTCAAGAAGCTGAGGAACAAACAATCTCTACTTCAAATGTACAAAATCCACTTGCACAGGAAAATACAGCTAAATGAGGAAGGGAGAATAGTCATCCCTACAACTGAAGCATCAAGAAAGAGCTTTAGAATTGTACATAGAAAGAAGAGACCTAGGATCTCTGTGAAGGTTAGTGCAACAAATGAGCCACAAAAAACAACATTTGATGGACATGGAGAGACTTTTCTTTTTACATAGTCTGGTGGACAGTCTACTCAGTCCCCCACTCATTCCACTACTTCTTAGGAACAACAGGTGATTCATAACCTGTCCATTCAAATAGTAGAAATCAATAATTTGTAGGATGAACTAAAGGAATTACAACAGATGAAAGTAGTTGCAGATAGTTCACATGTAGCTGAATTGCAGAGGGAAAAAAGTCAAATTGAAGTTTTGCAGAAAGAAATCAAAGAATCTTACCTTGGAAATAAACTAGGTTTGGCTAAGGATATTTTATGGGAAGAAGTTACTAAATCATTCAAGGATATCTGGCCTTATATAAATATAATATTTGATCAAAAAGGCTTGTTGGAGAAATCTCATGAAGCTATTGAAACTATCTCCAAGGAAATTGAGGACATGCCAAAAGTTGCCACTGAGGTAATCAAGTTTCTGAATTCTAAAGACAGTTATGAGCTTGAAGAATTAGGTATAAATGACAGGTCATCAACCATACTTGAAGTGAAGAAAATCATTACAAAGAAAAACCTCATTCTTCATTTGGAGGAAAAATGCAACAACGTTAATGTCATAGTTCAACAATTTTCCAGTAGGTTAGAACGCTTGACCAACAAGGTTTTGCACGCTATGCTTGTGATAAATGAAAAATTAATGCCCATTGAAGATTATGTTCAAAATCTTATAGTGGTAGGTACCAATGTAGCATCTGTTTCAAACATAAGAGGTGCAACAAAACCAAGGGTTGCGTTGAATGCACTCAGAGATGCCTTCTGCATTTTAAATGAAATCAGACACATATTTCCAGTAAAACCCACTTTTACTAAATATACAAAAATGGATGAAGTTTATCGAGGGGTAACTAAGTTATCTATCCCAGATAAGTAACTCTAGGAACAATTAATTGTTTTACTTGACTGAAAAGAGGATCAAACAATATTCAATGTTTCCAAGAAAGGTCATCAACAACTCAGTAGTGTTCAGCTTTTCCAAGAACAATCATCAACAGTTCAGCAATTTTCAACATTTCCAGCAACAATCATCAACAACTCAACACCAAAATAGTGACAGATCGACTATCAATTTATATTCTTTATTCTATGTTCATCTATTTTTGTAAATTTCTTTAAGATGTCTTCTTAGCTCTAAGATTGTATAAATAATTCCCTTCCATAATTTATTAAGGTTTCCACCCTTGAAAGAAACATTTGTAAGCATTAAATGTACTTGGCTTTTTCTGAATCATTAATACAAAAGCAAAGGATTCTAAGTTTTGATTCATACAATTTTGTGTTCCCTGTAAGTTTTCTAGTTTTCATTTATTGTGTTCTTTCTCCATATTCTTAAGTTTCACAAAGATAAACAGGTAAGAATAGTTGTGTTTCAATTTACTCCTATAAGCTTCCAAAGTGATCACATTTAAAGAGAATGAAATATATAAATTGTTTGTTTAACTAATTCTCTTTAAATCATAAAATCATCAACATCTTTTGTAATCTTAGGCATATTTTGTTAAACTTTCTGAACATTTTTTGAAGGTTTTCTTACTTATGATTATTTATTTTTCTATTTGAAAATTGTAATAGTCATATCATCTTTCAATTTCTTATCATCACTAATCAAGCTATATCACTATGTGGACTTTAATAGCAGCCCTATGTTTAAATATTAATATTATTCAAAAAGGTTAGGCATGACTGTTTTAAATATGGTTCATACATTGATCCTCCAAAATTTAAACCAAATCCCCCGAAAACAAATATCTTAGATGCCCTAGCATGATATCTAATCGTTATCATCTCAGAGATACACCATCAATTTGGCGTCATTGTCGGGGACTTGAATTTCATTAATTTTTGCTGGGTCAACAATATAATTCCTATTCCTTTAAGGTGACTAAAGGTCTAGATAGGTCAATATCCTTCACCTGGCGACTCCATTATACCAAACTGACACCTTTTAAGCACACTAGATCCCATTTTTAATTTGACACGGTTAGTCCTCTGTTAGATCTAGAAAGACGTGTGAAAGGCCAGTTATATAAGAAGACATCAACCATCTTCTTCTACTTCAGCCTTATAGCCTGAAGATATATTACAATTTGATCCCTATAGCAACGTTCCATCCAATCCAGAGTACACACACTTATCACCAAGGCTTGCTGAACTTTTAGATAGGGGATTTGATTTCAAATCAACTTTCCTTATTCATTCACTTGAATCTCATCCAGAACCCCCACTTCCACTAGGATCACCTAAATCTGAGTCTGACCTAGGTGTTCATTTACCTGAATACAAACCTACACACTTTGTATCGCCCACTACTTATTCATTTCATTCCGCTTCTGAACAACCTAAAGGGACATGTGCTATATATTCAAATCCACTATTTGGAACTAGAGAGGATATTCATTCTCAGGTCCACAAGTTTGTTATCAATACTCCTTTAAAATCATTTAGGACGTCTCCACCTTCTTTATATCCTTCTTCTTCACCCCCACATAGTAATTCACCCCTTCTGTCACCATCTTCTTTTTCTCTATCATCATCTTCACAAACATTTCATACATCATCTTCTACTATGGCATTCCAACCCATTGTACAGGAAATCTATGCAACTTTAGTTTTACCTCCAGTCCTTGATGCTTTCCCTAATGGATATTTAAAACACCTTCCTAGATATAATGGAGAAATTGGTCCATCAGCTGAGGACCATCTTCAAGTATTTCTAGACTTTGCAGATAACATGAACATAGAATGAGAAAATGTTTACATGAGGTTGTTTGTTCAGACTTTTGAGCAAAATGTGAGGACTTGGATTAGGTAGTTACCTACAAATTCCATTAGAAACTAGGAAGAGCTAACAAATATATTCAAACATCAATAGTGAGTGAAGAAATATGCTCTTTACTTTTTCACTGAGTTTGAAGAACTTAAAATAAACTTTGGTGAACCTATCTCTGATTTAATCAAAAGGTTCAACAAACTTTATCATAAGATGCTCCCTGATTGCGAACCCCCTATAGCAGCAACCAAGTTTAGGTTTTCAAAAGATTTTGAAGATGGTTTTGTTGTGATGTTAAAATAAATAACTTCAAGGACTCTTGAACATATGAAAACTAATGCTATAGAGGTGGAATAAATAGGGCTGCCTCAACCACTTTAAAAGCTAAAGAGGAAAAGGCCCAAAGAAAACTTAAATTGAGTCAAGAGGCCTCTACTTCCTATAAGACTAAAACTAAAGATTCTAAAATAGATGAGATAACTTCACTTCTTAGAAATCTATCTAATAGAATTTCCAAGATTGAGAGTCAACCTAGAACAGTTCAAAAAATGGCCACTTGACCCCAAAATCAAAATTAAGGTCAATACAAAAGAAATCCACCATTACAAATTCTTCAAAGGCCTAGTAATGATCAGCAGGTTCCAACTCCTTTATTGATAGATGATCAACAACCTAATGACAATACTATGACTATCATTGAAGACATTAACAATATGGATACCTCTTCTAGTCAAACTGCTATCATTCCTCTCTCTCAACAAAAGTAGGTTCAAGAAGATCAAGACTCTTCACAGGCTTCCAAATACCATGCCTTCTGTGAATTCCTAATTGCAAAGATGAACAAAATATATGATATTAGGCCTAGACCTAGTCCTGGATGACCTCCTAAGGAACCTCCAACAATTGAACCTCGTACCAAAGTCATTGAAACTTAGACAACTATTATTTGACCATTAAATCAGTCAACTGATATCGCAAATATTGGAAAAATTGTTTTAACTGCATTTAATGTTGAAAAGGATTTAGAAAGAGTTAAAATCCCTATACCACTTTCAGAACTTTCCAAAAAATCTGGATATAAAAATTGAGTCTCCAAATGGATACAAAACACCTCGGTTGATCCTAAAACTGATATTATTATTCTTCAAGATGAAAAACTAGCAATTGTCTTTGGTACTAGCTAAGATATGATAGATGAAATAGTACCCCCTTTCTATGTGACTCCTAAAATAAATGATTCCATGTTATACAATTGTATTCTGGAGCATCACATAATCTCATGCCCAAAACTATCATGGATTATTTAAATCTCGACATAACTACATCCTATCTGATTTGCACACCTTTGATTCCAAAAGGGTGCCTTGTCTAGGACTGATTATCGATTTAGTAGTCACTCTCACCCAAATCCTAGTAAAAAGTGTAGTGTTAGATATAGTTGTTACAAATATCCCTCTCAAATTTGGATTGCTCCTTTCAAGATCTTGCTATGCCAAATTAGGGGGACCTCTTTAGATGGACATGTCTTATGCCACTATTCTAGTTTATGGGGGAGAACAACTAAGGCTGTATAGAGAAGTAAGATTTTTGCACACTGTTTGCAAAACAGATCAACCAAGGAACCATCCCAGTTATGAAATTGATCAAGATTTTTGTTGTTTTAAACTCTCTTCAAACCAAACACATGAAACTCAAGAAAAAATTGAAGATGTAATTGAAAGTCCTATACCAAATCAAATTGATGTGTGGAAGCTATTCTTTGATGGTTCTTGTACAAAAGATGGAGCAGGAGTTGGGGTAGTATGAATCTCACCAGAAAAAGAAAACATTACACAATCATGTAAACTTGATTTTGAAGTTACAAATAACGTAGCTCAATATGAGGCTTTTCTTTTGGGACTGCAATTAGCCAAGAGTTTAAAAGTACAAAACCTGAGTGTTTTTACTTACTCAGAGCTCATTGTTAAACAAGTTAGAAATCTTTGCCAAACAAAACATCCTAGGATTAGATCTTATCGAAATGAGGTTTGGGATTCAGTTGAAAATTTTATCAATGCTTTTAATTTGACTTATGTCCCAAGGGATCAAAATATTCATGCAAATTCCCTAGCTGTTTCTGCTAGTTCATTTAAAATTCTTGATCAAACTAATGTGCTCTATCAAATACAAGTCAAATATAGGCCATCCATCCTAGATAATCTAAAATACTGGCAGATATTCGAAGACGATGAACAGTTAAAATCTTTTCTGCGAGTTATAGATGAGTTTTCAGTTCTACAAATTGAAGAAAATAGAACAGAAACAAATGAAAACACAAATGAAAATGATAATTCAGATTTCAATTCAAAAATTTCCAATCATGATATCATTTAGTTGTCTAACAATTTTATTCCCAAAGGCCTCATTCCTTTAGAGAAATTGTTTGATCAAAAATGTCCTCAGAAACCCACAGTCAATTTCTCCACAAGATGACATAAAGGAAGTAAATATTGGAACAAATGATGACATTAGGAACATCAAAATCTGTGCATCCTTAGATCCTAAAATCAAATCTCAATACCTTAAGTTATTTGAAAAATACAAGGATGTTTTTGCATGGACCTGTGTTAATCTAAAGACTTCTAATATATCACTGATACAACATAAGAATCCTTTAAAACCAGAAGAAAACCTTGTCAACAGAAACTTAGGAGGATTAATCCAGCTCTTATACCAACTGTAGAAAAGGAAATTAAAAAAATTCCAGATGGCCAAATTATTCTCCCTCTTAGATACTCTAATTGGGTTGCTAATTTAGTTTCTATTAGAAAGAAGAATGGGGAAACCCGACTTTGTGTGGACTTTAGGAATTTGAATAAAGCATCATTAAAAGATAACTATTACAAAAAATGGATCCATTACTTCATATGGTTTCAGGAGCACAAAGACTTTCCAAGCTTGATGGTTTTTCAGGTTACAATCAAATAAATGTTGATCCAACAGATAGAGAGGACAACTTTTACTACACCCTAGGGTACATTTATGTATTTTAGAATGCCCTTTGGCTTGTCCAATGTTGGAGCAAGTTTTCAAAGAGCTATGGACATAGCTTTTGTGGTACAGGTAACAAATTTGTAGTCATTTATCTTGATGGCATTACTATGTTTTCTAATTCTAATAAAAAACATCTAAAGCACTTGATGAAGGTTTTTGATAGGTGTAGGAAATTTGGAATATCCCTCAATCCTAAAAATTCTTTGTTTGGTATGAAAGAAGGAAATTTGTTAGGCCACATAATCTCAAAAGGAGTGGTGATTGATTCCAAATGTGTTTCTTCTATAAAAACATTGTCATTACCTAGAAATAAGAATGAGATTCAAGCTTTTCTAGGCAAGATTAATTTTTTAATGAGGTTTATCCTGAACTATGCTAAAATTGTGAAAGACATAACTAATATGATCTGAAAGGATCATGAAGTTAAATTGGTTGTCTCTTCCAGGTATGCATTTGATCAAATCAAGAAGGCTATCCTGATTATACCAAGCCATTCAGTATGTTTTCCTTTGCCTCTAAAACAACCCTTGTTGTTGTTTTATTACAAAAGAATGAGGATTCCCATCACAAACCTATAGCCTTTTTTAGTAAGGTCATGAGAGATCTCAAGCTTAAGTATGACATAATTGAGAAGCAAGCCTATGCCCTTATACAAACTTTGAAATCATTCAGGATGTATGTCCTACAATCGGCTATTACTGCTTATGTTCCTAATAGTGCTGTAAAAATTGTTTTAACCCAACTAGACACTGATGGGAAGAGAGGTGGATGGATCACTAAAATACTGGAGTTTGATCTAACTATCAAAACCATAAAGCTAATAAAGGGTCAAGAATTAGCTGAGCTCCTAGATGAATACAACTGTAAAGTGTTGGGCATCAACTCTGTTTTGCAAATACGAGGGGAGAATCCACAAGAACCTTCTCAAAGTTCAGATAAGAAGAATCCACAAGAACCTTTTGTTCATGCAGAAGGGGAGAATCCACAAGAAGCTTCTATTCATGCAGAAGGGTAGAATCCACAAGAACCTTCCCACTATCCTGAAGAAAAGAATCCACAAGAACCTTTACCTTCAGATCAGACCATCTCTCTACACATTAATGAGAAATTTCTTTTGTCAAATTGGTATCAAGATATTGTAAATTTCTTGATCCATTTTGAATGTCCAGCATCATTCTCCAAAATTCAATGTAAAATCCTCAAACTGAAAGTAGTTGTTGGCTTATTGGGGCCTGAACCAGGTTCAGAGTTAATTATCCAAACAAATCCTAGTACTACTAGCCCTTTCAACAATTGTCCACGAAGTGCGGACTGAGGTCTCACCTGAAGTAGTATGGGAGGGTTCTAGAACCAGTTTTTTGCACCTTGGATATGTCTGATGAGTCTGACTGGTCCATTGTTTGTTCCTTTGCGTAGGTGGCTTTGCACACCTTCTGTTCCTCGTGACATGATACCCTGTCTTCATGCAGCCCTAACCAGGGGTTGTGTTGCGATTTGGGCTGTTACCCGAGATCTTATTTATCTTCTAGTATTATTAAAGCACTTTCACCTACATAAATGTCTCAAGTTATAGTTAACAATACAAAACATTCATACAGGTTCACATAGTAATTAAACAATATATTTGTAAATTATATTCAATCATGCATTAAACCAAAAAGAGATACATGGAATTATAGTAAAACTTCTCTTTATTGATTCTTCAATGGTTACAGACTTGACCCGTCCTGTGCACTGAGCAGTAGGGGTCCGCACACTCACCTGCAGACTACTAGGCCTTTGTGCACTCAGATGTAGAGCCTTCGCCTACTCTATGACCCACAAACACACTTTACACTTTGACTCAATCACTTAGACCTCTCATTCTTAGTAGTTATTCCCCTCCCTTTCACACTTAGAGCCTCACTCTATTTATACAACCCCATGGTCCGCGAACCATGGGTAGGTCTATCCAACCGACATTACATTACAGAACTAGGGTAGACAACCTTGTGACTCTATCATACTTTCGTGCCCTACACCTGTAATTCACGGAGCTTTTACAACAAGATTTGGTCAAAAAATTGGGATTTAAGCCCCAAAACATGCCTTGGGGGGATTCCATGCCTAATAAACCCCCAACACAAACATCATGACTCGCCCTCGAGTCACTCTATCAACGCGGAGATCTTTTTGCAGAGTCCCTCCAACTGTTCTCGAACTGTGGCAAGGCCAGCAGCACACTGAGCTGCTACTTGTTGGATCTGCTACATACGTTGCTCTGAGACCTCTCTGTTAGAAGTGCTTCTCTACATCAATACGTGCATCCCCTGCATGTGTGCGATCTTGCCTTCAATTTCTACTGTGATGGTGAAGGCCTCATCAATCCAATGTTGGACGCGTGCCTTCAGGACTTCTTCCTTGTGTCGTGCCACATCCACCTACTCCTTCAGTGCTTTAGCCTGTTGCATCCACGCGAGCCTTTGAATGAGGACCACTGTCTGTGTAGTCCCTTGAATGTTGTCATACTATTGTTGGAGTTCTTGTGCTACTATCTCCAAGCACTAAATGTTGGGGTCCTCCTCCAAATTTGTGAGGACCTCAAGTAATTCTTCTAACATACTGGTGCAGTCTCACACTACACTGCCAATCTCCTCTAGTCCCACTGTGATAGCACTAATTTGATGTTCTCTGACTTCTGGGGGGATGGACAGCTGCGCCTTCATCCACAACTCAATGATCTGAAGGTTCAACTCCAGTTGGACCTTTGTCATTTCTTCCCTTGCCTCGTGGACCCCTACTACTAACCTGTGGATTAACACCTCTACTAACATGTCTACTGGGATGGCCGACTCCAGGACGCTTTGGCAAGCATCATCTATTACCTATACCAGCTGTTGGTTCTTCAACACCACTTCGTGGCACTACAAGCTCAGTTGTTCCATATTAATTTTCTGCTCATTGAGGACTTGCAGTGCGTGGCTCTCCCTAGCACATAGTTCTATAGTTATCCCATCCTGCAAAACATATAAGGTATCTCATGAGAGTGTAGCCATATTGAGACTGAGACCTTTCAATGCGCTGACCCTAGGCCTGTCAGCCTCATTTGATGTCACTAGTGCCCCTTCTGGCACCACTATAGTATTGGTCATCCACACACGCAACATCTGCTCTGTTGCTATTGAGCCAACTACGAGGCTGGTCGAAAGGGTACCAACCTGAGGAGGGTGCGCTTGTAATTCTTGCAACTACACTCTGAGGGCCCCCAACATAATACGGTTCTCTTGCATGAAATCTTGGAGAGCCTTAGAGATGACACCACACACTGCCTCGCTGATGTTGTGTAGATCACCCACATATAGGGTGATCAGGTCAATAGACAACTTTGATGCCTTGACCTTCTTTCGTGACCCTGCCCGCTCTGTTGGGTGCTGGCGCTTTAACTAGATTGACGCGGTTTGTGGGTCTGCACCTCCCTCTATTGTTTCTGCTTCCTCTACTTCCTGCCCCAGTAAAGGTGTTGTTCAGCCCTCACTCGCCTTCATGGCTACCTCTTGTGTTGTTGCTGCTGTTGTGGCCTTTTCCTGCTCAATTTCTTTTTGTGCAATGTCCCACGCCACCTGCACTTCTGTTGTCAATGCTTCCTCCCGTCCCTTTTCTACCAATTGTGTGATGTGCAGGTTCACCTCATATTTCTTCCTCTGTGCTACTGACTTTTCTATCTTTGTGATGTCTGGGGTGCGCCACTCTGGTGGCCATGGCTCCAGGATGTTAAAGATGACATCGTCTATGGCTACAAAGGGTAGATTCCTCCATTATTTAGTCAGGTCCTTGCACACTCTGATGTAAATGTTATGCATGTCTACTTTGCATTTCGCAAAACTCCGCAGACTGTTGTTGACAGTGGATGACAACCGTGGCTTGCGATTGATCCCCATTCTGAGGTTCATCTAGATGAACATCTAGAATATTTTGTTGTTACATATCCTAGTGGCATCCTTGTGGCCCAGAGTGAAGCGTACTTCGTGGCCTCCAAAAAGTCCATCTCAATTATGGAAAATTGACTCTCCTCCAGTAATTCCCTACCATGAGCACTATGGACAGCAGGAGCCATGCATAGTGGGACATTTTTCCTTGTTCCTGGGCTTCGTGGAAATTCTCTAAAAATTCCATGCATAGGAGCTCAGACCAGTTAAATTGGAACCCCTCCGCGCACTGCGCAGCTAGTGCGACCACCGGAGCGGGTACCTCATCCTTTCTCCAGAGACCACTAGATTTTCTGCTCCACTATCAAGAACCACATAATGGTTTCACCCATCAATAACAGTGCTACCTTGTAGCTTGTACAAAGTTACAATCTGAACTCCCCACATCAATACCATTTCTCCCCAAACCATCTTGCATGTATCTTTCTCGAACACTTTTTTTACAGCTGCATCATCTAGCTTACTTACGGAAATTAGATTTCTGGCTAATGCAGGAATAGGCAGAACACCTGGAAGTGTTCTAATCCTTCCACCTTGCAACTTAAACTTGACTTTTCCGCAACCAATGATTCTAGCCTTCCTGGAATCCCCCAAAAAGACATCACTGCCATCATATTTCTCATACTCACAGAACCACTCTCTATGGGGAGTGAAGTGAAAGGATGCACCTGAGTCAATCAACCATGCCTCATGATCTACATGTGTACTTGAAGAAGCCAATTACACATCCCCACCTTCATCTAAGGTGGTTTTTGCCTCTGCAGAAGGAGCATCATCAAATCCCTTTCCTTTGTCAAGAGCTTTAGATTTATTGTCCCTTTTGTAGTGCCCTTCCTTTCCACATTTCTAGCACACCTTTACATGTTTTCCTAGAGATTTAGATCTCCCTCTATATTTAGATCTCCCACTCGATGACTTATTTTTCTTTTTGTTCTAGGACCGCCCTTGTACAGGCAAGGCATCACCATTCTAGATCTCCATATTTTTCCATCTCATCTCCTCCATCAGTAAGGATGAGACTATTTCATCAAACTACAAGGCAGTTACATTGCTACCTAAAACCAGACTATCACATAAATATGGTAGAAAATGCAAAAAACTAATGCACTTATCTTCATCTTAAATTTCAATATCAATAGATAATAACTAGCTTACCACAATATTAAATGCGCTCATATGCTCTATCACCGAGTCTCCATCTTTCATCCTCTGGTTATATAGCCTTTTCCATAGGAACAATTTATTCACCAGAGACTTAGATTGGTATAAAGTCCCTAACTTGTCTGAGAAAGCCTTCATTGTAGCTTCCCCTGATACATTCAACAATATTGAATTTGAGACACACAATTGTATTGTGCTCTTTGCCTTTCGATCCAACTTCTTCCATTCTTCATTGGACACTCTCGTTCGTTTAGTACCTAGATCTACCGCAATCCACTAATCTTTATCCACCAATAGATCCTCCATATTGAGTTTCCATAACTCAAAACTTAGACCATTAAATTACTCGATCTCTATCTTTCCACTGCTCACCATCTTCTTTCACCACCAGAATCGATCCCACAGACCTCCCATTGAACAGGGTCTACCACAGGCCCAAGTGAAACCCCTCAGCAACAAAGTCGTCCCCTTGAAGCCAAAACAAATCCAATACCAAATGTAGTTTTTAACCCCGTACAACCTGCATATGAATTCTAAAACACAGAAAATAAACAATGCGAGGGGATAACACATAAAACACATATACACATAGATTTTCCCCTAGATCCCAAAATCGGGACTACCAGCTTGACTTTTCATTATGTTCCTTTCACTGTTACAATACATATATATACATACCAAAGAATCCAATACCATGGACAAAAAGCCATCGCGCCCAAAACCATGTGCGAAAACCATGCACAAAACCATAGGTAGGTTTGTCCCACCTAATATAGGGTCCAAAAAAAAATTCCTCGGGGCACTGCCTCGGATCCCGTAGAGGGATGCTCTCTGTTATAGCTCCAAATCTCACTATTATGGTTTTTGATGCTGCACTCATGGCCTAGGGCAACCCCTCCTTCCAAACCTAGTCCAAAATCTAAAAAACAATGTTTTATTCCCTGTACGCGACATTGCCCTGAGTTAAACGCGTGTGTACGCGGGTTCATATATACCCAACCCGCATATATGTATTAAAACACTTAAAAAAATATAAAAATACTTATTTTCGGGAAGAGATCGCGGGTTTTACCTGCTGATCACCTGTTAGTGCCTGTGGCCTCAACTGTCCCCAACCAATTCCTAACTAAAAAACTACTTTGGAATTGGTATAAAAGGACACCAAAAGGGAGGCCTAAGGGGGAGGAGAGAATATAGAGAAAGGTTATTATACTGAGATTTCCCCCTGATCAGGTCTGAAGACCCTTGTGCCTTCTGCACTTCCCCCATTTTGTACAGGAAACCCTTGTTTC
>APFE031157231.1:59975-126589 GCA_000404065.3 Pinus taeda | reverse complement strand
GAGCGAACAATCCATGTCAAAATTCCTTCTAGAATCATCTAGAATTAACCCAAAGTGAGTTTGTTAAGATAAAAATTGTGCCTTTTGACTTTCACAGGGGTACACACCCTCCCCTTTACAGACAGAGCGTATAAGTACGTATGTAATATGAACAAAGGGTTCGGGCCCACAGGCAAAATTGAGAGAAAGTGCGGAACTAGAGTTACATTGTTTTTTGATGTCTTCCTCTCATTTCCAAAGCTTATTTTGAAGAGCTGAGGTCTGCGACTTGCTTAGGAGGTCAGTACAAGTGATGATAGACCCATACTGACTGCAAATAATCAAGGTGATGATATTTTTGTGTAACACCCTTACCCATTCACATTTATCATAAGGAATTGTGGGATTCCAAGTTTATCCCATATTTTTACAGAATTTGCCATGGAGTTATGTTGCCTCTATTTAAAATGTTGTATAATAGGGACGTCCCAAGATTTTCCCCTGAAGCGGAAGTTGACATTCTCCCTGTCACAAGATGGTTTGGGGAAGAATTTTTCCCCTATGTCAGAGTATTTGGGAGTATTGCTTCCCCTCATGTCCTACCCTTAATATGTTCCTGATAAGTTATTGGCTCGAGAGATTGCTTACCAGAATTGCGGGGTGGGAGGAATGAGAAAAGAGTTGAAAGATAAGAAGAAGGCCATTTGGCCACAATTTCCTGTGGCCTATGGGGCCTTTTCATTGTTTGATTTAGGTAAGCATTCAAAGAAGTAGACAATATGTTGTGTCTATGACTGTTCAAGTTTCCAGGAAGACAATTTGACCCTTTCAATGTCATTAAGAATTTCACTACTGTTGTCAAGATAAAAGTATTTTCCGAAGAAGATGATCTTTTTGATGATGCCTTCCAACATAAAAGCACACTGAAAGTTTTTCACATGGCTCAAACTAAATTTCCCCTAGCAGAATTCCAAGAATTCAAGCTATACAGAGAAAGGAGATTAGCTAACATTCCCTTGGATAAGTTACGCTTGGAACCAATAAGGGAGCCTACTTCCAGTATCAGTTTAAGTGGAAGCTCAGGTACAGACAAATCCAGGTCTAATTCTGGAAAAGAATCACTAGAACGCTCTAACCAGTCCGAGAGCGACCTTAATAAAAGTGAAGGGTCAGTTAGAGACACTGCCCAATCTAAAGAACGCCCAGAGCAACAGGTCTTGACTACACCACAGGTAAAGGTTCCCCCTCCCATCATCCAGCCACCAAACCCAGTAAGAACTGAGCTGAATAAAGAGTGGGAAACATTTAATGAATTGATTAATACTAAGGAACAAAACATGAAGATACCTGAGGGTATAGTACATACAATGATAGATATGATTGTGGAAACAGTCAGCAATGCTCCAGAAATTGAGCATATTCCCATTACCCCATCATCTGAAATCATGCTCAAAATAGAGGAAATTCCTCCTCTAGATGTATTCTATAGTCTGCAGCATAAGGCAGTGGTAAGAAGGCAAATAAAGAAAAGGAAACTCGACAACGTGCTCTCACCTGAGGCAGAGTATCTAGACGTCCTTTGGCAAGACCCTACCATTGACCCTACTGAAAATCTGACTAAGTTGTCTGAGATCGCAAGAGCCTATGCTTTTGCTACCATTGATAAAGCATTCGAGGTACAACAATTACTTAAGGATAGAGAGGAACAAATCTAGATTTTGCAGCAATAGCTACAGCAAGCCAGTGCCAACCGAGAAGCAGAGGAGAAGTTAGAAAAGTTACAACAAGATTTTCAACAAATGCAGCTGGGATACTAGAACAATTTGGTCGAAAAAGAAAATTAGTTGCAGGCTATGATTGAAATGCATAAAGATGATCCCAAGCTTACAGAGTTTGTCTCAAAAGCCCTTGCCTTAAACGACCAACTCTTGCAACAGCAGGAGGAATTATGCCAAAGAATATCGCAATGGAGTTCCCATTGTGAGATAAGCAATAAAATTAGCAATCAAGTCGTCGACTTGCGACATGATTATGATTTAATTGATAAGAGAATTTCTGATTATTTGACTTGGCAGGAATCGGAAGAATGAAGGAAAGCAGACACACTCAGAATCAATGAAGTCCATAAAGAAATGCTTTTCCATAAATGGGACGCACAGATTAGGAAGGCAAAACAGGCAGCGGAAGAAACAACTACAACGGCAAACAATGTCATTGACTGTGTCAATGAAAACCTGCACAGAGCAAACCTCATTTCAAAGACCGCACCAGGATTTCTCCCAAAGGAACAACAACTGCAAACAAGCTGGAAACAAAAAGCTTAGGAAAGGGTAGAGTCCCTTAAGAAGTTAACCAAGTTGAATTCGGATACTTACTAGTAGTACTTGGTTAAATGGCATAGTCAATGCATGACTCTGAAATGCCTTACAAACTCTGCCAAGAAAATAGCGCCAGCACTTGCCGATTCTGTTTTCACAAGGCAATTAAAATCGGAGGTCGGCCAACCGATGCTCCTCAAGCCAATGTTGAATGCTTGCGATCTCAGAGAACAGATACATAGATAGTTAATTCCAGGTTCAGTTTTAGTTTTAGTTTTGATTTATTTTTGCCTTAGATGAGGACGGTCATTTAAACCTCCTCCTATATTTTTGTAATAAATTATTTTTAGTATTTAGGAAGTAGTATTTTAACCCCTCTCATGCATTTAGAGTGGAGTCCTGAAATTTGTCAAAAACATTTCCTCAAAACGTGCACTTCTACACCCTCAGAGGAGGTTTTGATGAATGAATGGAATGAGATTTATTGATATATGTGTTTAGTGTATGCTACTGAAATACACTTTTGTACTCTTAGTAGATGTTGAATTAGGAAGAGATAAATCTATATTGTTGAAGCTCATGAGTAGGACTTGTTATCAATGGTACTTTTATCTCTTAATGATTTTTGATTATGTGTCAAAGTAATATTTTATGCGCAGTTATTTATATATGAAAGCTTGAATGTTTGAGTTATCATTTAGCACTTTTGTACGGTGATGACTATAATGTTTATGCTCAATGTATGAATGACTTATTATGCGATATGTTTCTCACAATTGTTTCGGCTAATTTCTTATACAAAACAATTCATTTTTATCGAATTCTTTTCTTGTAGCAATTGAATGATCTTTATTACTAATTGCGGTTAGAAATTCTTTTAGATCGCATAAGTAAAAAGTTGAATCCCGGGTTAGTTTTAGACTTAGATATTTATGTTCATTAGAGTACAATTTCATGTTTTAAATTAGACTTAGATTAAAAGCATTTTACTTAAAAACCTTTAGAAAACAGAAATATCAATTCTTATCAACACACACACACAAATTTGGAAATTGGTCCCATTATCCCCAGTCGGACCCACCATCCCAAATAGAAAAGGGGCTGCTTTCAAGGTTCAAACCAGATGGGTATCCCCCTTGTTGTAGACCTGATTTTCGCGGCTTCAACATATTTGGTGCTAGAAGGAGGGCTTGAACCTCTGAACTGTGAAGGGCTAGTAAATCCAAATCTAAATACCATTTTGAGAGTAAATCGCCCTCAACATCTCCCCCAACTTCTCCATCGCATTCCAAATCTTTAAATCCTAAGCGAGAAGTTGAGAAAACAAAAATCACTGCCACAAACCCAAACATTTCAGAGAAATCTACTATCAAACCTCCTGAAATTGAATCTTTGATTCATAAACTTCAAGGATTTTCCATATCACCGCAAAAGTCTGAAATATCTCAAGGTAGTGTGACTTCGCAATACAATCCTTCTCATCCTTTAACCAGATTGTAGGGTGAAAAGTTTGGTATCGAACCAACCGAATTACCTCTACCTAAAAGGAAAAGAGCAAGGAAGTCACCTCAAGGGTCTGATAGTGAGACTCTTTCATCATCAACATCCATTCCAACTTCTCCATTCCAAATTCAACCATCCACCCCTCCACTTCAAATTTTTGTCCATCAAAGTACTGAAAATTTAACATCCTCATCCCTTCCACAAGCGACTTCATCTACGCTTTCCTCTATTAGTAGTTCAATAATGGCCCAAAACCCATGGAATAATCTAGGGGCAGTCTCAATGCTTGCACCCTTGAGTCAATTGCCGGCCCATCCTAAAAAATGGTTGCCCAAGTTTAATCCTGAAATAGACATGCTAGCAGAAGAACACATAAACAATTTTATGCTATCGCTAAATTTAAATGGTGTTACTAATGAAGATTTTGTTATTCGAATCTTTCCTTACACATTACAAGGAGCAGCTAGATCCTGGTATTTTTCATTACCATCAGGATCCATCACTAGTTGGGACATTTTCCAAGAGCAATTCTTGACTAAGTTCGGCAATGATAGATCTACATCAACACTGATCAATGATCTATCGAATCTAAACACTGAATCAAGAGAACCTATCAAAGATTTTAACTCATGTTTCAACAAGCTTTTGAATAAAATTCTAACCGCTTCCAAGCCTAGCGAAGAAGTTAGAAGTGAATGGTACATATCTGCTTTACCATCAAACATAGTGATTTTCGTTGATAGGGCTGCCAAGACAACATTAGCTGAAAACATGAAGGAAGAGATAGCGGTAGAGAAACATATCTTAGCTTTAGAAAAGAAAAATACTGTCGATGAAAGAAAATCTAAGAAGGTTACTTTTAGAGATGATCTTAAGAAAAAGCAATCAAAATACCCATTTGATTTAGAAGGATTACAGAATGTCTTAAAAACCATGTCTAACGAAATGGTTGACATTAAGAAACAAGCAACAGAGACTTCTTCAAAAAATCCCTACAAGCCTTATAGAAAAAATCCCTCAACTGATTCAAAGCCTCCCAATGCTATAACAAATGCAGAATCTGAGGGAGAAGAAGAGGAAGTTTCTAACGAAGAGCCTACTGATGAAGATGAAGTTGTAGAAGTACAGGGAATGTGGGACTTCATCCTTCTAGACAAAGAGGATCAAGAAGCATCACCAGTTAGTACTAGAAGTAGAAATCAACTCGATCCTCTACAACATAGTCCTAAACAGAAGAGCACAAGCTTGACATCTAAAGATAAAGTCGCATGTAAGAAATCATCACTGAAAGTGACTCAAACAAGCCCAGTCCGATTCGATCCCTCAACACACTGATTGTTTCTAATGAAATGGAGTATAATATCATTGAAGATATGAAGAAGACTAGGGCTAACATTACGTTTCATGAATTGAGCAAATTGAAACATCAACAAACGATACTTTTGAAAGAGTTACATGCAATTCCCATTGCACCTCTCCCTGCTACTGTAATCTCACAAGCTTCTCATGAAATGGGAAGACCTCCAACTAATATGGCAAATAAAGTTGATCCAAATGATATTGCCTTAATCGAAGGTAGGTCAAGATCCCATACTCCCCCATTCCTTCTTACTTATGAAATTTTCAATAAAAACTTGCATAATTGTTTGGTAGATTTAGGAGCTTGATCTAATATCTTACCTAAAACAATATGTGCAAAGTTAAATGTCCAACCTCAAAAATCTGTAGTACGCATAGTTCAACTCGACCAATCGTAGGTTGAAGTAATCTGTGAACTAAATCAAGTTACCATAAGGTTGTCATCTAATCCAAAGGTATGTCAAATTATTGATATTCTAGTTGTAGACATACCCGAATTTCATGGCTTAATTCTTAGTAGGGTTCGGTCTGAAAAGCTTCATGGATACTTTGCGACCGATTGGTCACATATGTGGCTCCCTTACAATGGTAAACCGAATGAGATAAAATTTGAATGAGAAAGACACCAAAAATACATAGTGACGGAATTGGAAGGAGAAAACGAACCTGTAGCATACAGCAACAATATAATTGGTAACTATTTTGTTGACTCTTTCTTAGGAAATTTTAATGCTCATACTCTTTCTTAGGAAATTTTAATGCTCATACATTGCCTTACCTAGAACATTCTGTTCTATCTCAAGTAGAAATTTTTTCTCAAACAGATAGTTCTAAATGTGTTAATTTTATAGATAGTCCTATAAATAAATAATTATTTTGGAAATTATTTTTTGATGGTTCTAAGTCTAATGATGGAGCAGGAGCAGGATGTGTATTAGTTAGTCCATAGGGAAACAAAACTATGCTAACATGTAGACTCAAGTTTAATTACACAAACAACACTACAGAATACGAAGCTCCAGTCCAAGGACTATACAAGGCAATCGGATTAGATATCAAGTATCTACAAGTCTTCGAAGACTCTGAGATTATTAGTAAACAGGTAGGAATTACTATACATTGTCTATCAGATCATTTAAATCATTATCAATCTTTAGTGCAAGTTCTGACTGAACATTTTATAGCATTTAATTTTTCACCTATTCCCAGACTCCAAAATGCTAGTGCTGACCTCCTGGCTAATGTAGCTTCCAAGCTCATTCCCTCGGAAGACTATAGCCCAGATAGATTCTCAATTGAATTGACATTTAGGCCCTCAATCCCTGATAATGTGACAAACTGGAGAATTTTCAACGATGATCCTGATATTGTAAGTTTCCTGACATCGGAAAGACCTTACACTAATCAGATAATTGATGAGGACCAACATGACAAGCAGTTACAACAAGAAAGCACTAATAATGGTATATGAAAATCTGTAGTCAAGTTGGAAGACCTATATGATTTGAAAGACCGATTTAAGAGATCTATCGATTCAAAACTTCAGAGTTCAACTCTAAACTATGAATTAGTAAATCTAGGAACGAATACCAAGCCACAGAATATCAACCTAGGTCTTGGCCTAGCCACAGAAGAAAAATTAGCCTATGTTCGGCTCCTGAAACAATACAAAAGTGTCTTTGCCTAGAACTACGATGATCTGAAGACTTACAATACTTCAATAATTCAACATACTATCCCAATGATAACTGATGAAAAACCTATCCAACAAAAGCTGAGGAAGATCCATCCTAATCTAGAAAGTCAAATTAAGTCAGAGCTTAATAAATTATTGAAAGCCAAAATTATTTTTCCTGTTCGACATTCTAGATGGGTTTCCAATTTGGTCCCAATCAGAAATAAAAACGGAGATATTAGGATTTGTATTGACTTTCGAAATCTTAACAAAGCCTATCAAAAGGATAATTTTCCCCTGCCTCCTATGGAACAAATATTGCAAACAGTTGCAGGATCAGAATTAATGTCCTTTTTAGATGGTTTCTCCGGCTACAACCAGGTTCTGGTCCATCTTGACGATCAACTAAAAACCACGTACAAAACCAAATGGGGTACTTATGCATATCAAAAGATGCCTTTTGGTCTGATCAACACTGGTGCCACATTTCAAAGGGCCATGGATATCGCATTCAAGGGATTAATAAAAAAATCAATGGCAGTTTACTTGGATGACATAACAGTATATTCTAAAAAACACGGTAATCACCTTAGACACTTAAAGCAAATCTTCCAACATTGCCAAAGGTATGGGATTTCAGTTAACCCAAAAAAGTCCTTTTTTGCATTAAGTGAAGGAAAACTTCTTATATTTATAGTGTCAAAATCTAGAATCCATATTGATCCCAATAGAATTAAAGAAATTTCCAAAATATCCTTTCCACATAATAAGAAATCCATACTATCCTTCCTTGGCCAAATTAATTTTGTTAGAAGATTTGTTCCAGACTTCTCAAGGATTGCATCACCATTACAAGCAATGATAAAAAAGAGTTCATTTTTCAAATTGAGCCAAGAGGAATATGAAGCATTCAATCTGATTAAGCAAGAAATTATTAATGCCTCATCCTTAGCAACTCTAAATTTTTCCGATCCTTTTATTTTGTATACATTTGCCTCTGATAAGTCATATGCTACAATACTCACTCAAGCCAATCAAGACAAGGCAGAAGCCCCAATTGCCTTCTTTAGTTCAAATGTACAAGGGGCTAAATTAAATTATTCTGACGTTGAGAAACAAGCTTATGATGTTTTCAAAGCGATCAAATACTTTAGACCCTTTCTTCTTAAAACCCATACAAAGATCATAGTGTCGTTTCCAGCGTTAAGAAATCTCTTAGTACAGAAATATGTCAGTGAAAAGAGAGAAAATTGGGTCACTTCCTTACAAGAATATGACGCTGAGATCAGGCCAGCAAATATTATAAAAGGTCAAGGCTTTTGCAAGATGTTGGCTGGAGCATCACTTATTTCAGAAATATCATCTCCAAATCAAGAGGTACAAATGTATGAGATAAGCCTAAACGATATTGAATCAGGATACACTGATATCATATTTTATCTAAAGAACGGATATGCTCCTTCAAATCTGAATTATACAAAGAAAAGAGCCCTAAGATTGAAGGCTAAGCAGTATCAACTCATAAATGATGTACTTTTTAGGATGAATTATGATTTTGTTCTCCTTCGATTCCTTGAGAAATCTAAAGCTAAAAAGGTGTTGCAGGAACTCCATGATGGACTAGTAGGTGGACATTATGTGGGAGATGCTACAGCACATAAAATTTTGTGCGCAGGATATTATTGGCCTACACTATTTAAAGATGCGCATAGCTATGTAAGGAAATGTCAAGTTTGTCAAACTCTCGCCAGGAGACAAAAGAAACTATCATTGCCTTTGCAACCAGTCAATATCGATCAACCTTTTGATCAATGGGGATTGGATATAATAGGTGAGATTGTTCCTCACTCTTCTAAACAACATAGGTATATCCTTACAGCTACACATTATTTTACTAAATGGGTAGAAGCAGTTCTTCTCAAGACAGCCAATGCTGAGCATATTATTGATTTCATAAATCAGTTCATAATCACCAGGTTTGGTTTACCCTCTGCTTTAATGTTTGATAATGCATCATATTTTTCTGGCAATTTTATGACTAAATTTGCACTTAAAAGAGATTTTAAGCTTAAATATTCTGCCAATTATTACCCACAAGGGAACGGGTTGGCCGAATCAACAAATAAAAACTTAATTAGAATCATTAAGTGAACCATTGATCAGAATCATAAAAATTGGCACAAATCTTTGATCTATGCTTTATGGGCAAACTGAATAACCCAAAAGGCTTCCATTGGCACTTCTCCCTTTAATTTAGTTTATGTGAAAGAAGTAGTTCTCCCAAATCATCTAGCAATTCCTTCTTTGGCCTTAGTTCAATTTATTGATGAAACACCAACTTCATCTTTACAACTAAGACAATTGCAAATCCTTAAGCTAGAAGAGCAACGAGAACAGGCTAAAATCATACACGCTCATCATCAAGCATTAGTAAAGGCTTCCTTTGATTCAAGCATGGTATATAGGAAAGATCTTCAAATTGGAGATTTAGTTTTGAAATGGGATAAGGCTCATGAGGAAAAAGGCAAACATTCTAAATTCCAAAGAATGTGGCTTGGCCCATTCCAAATTGTTGAAATCATAGTTCCATCCACTTTCATGTTGCAATATTTAGCAGGGAAAAAGGAATCTTTACCTATTAACAGGCAGATCCTTAAAAAATACTTTCCATAGAAGATGAACCCTTCTATTTTTGTAAATTATTGTTTATAGCTTTATTTTGATAATAAAACATGTTGGAAATGGTTAACTTTGGGAATTGACGAAAAATATTAGTATTTCTTTTAGATTTTTCTTTTTCGCTTGTATAAATAGAATTGATTTGGAAAATCGATCATTATTATTGAAAGATACAGTCAAATGATACAAGCTTGAAAATACTACTAGTTTCAGCCTTACGAATTTTGATGAAAAACAACCTTTTAGTGAGAACTTGTTTTATATCAGTCAATGAAAAGCATTAATAACAAAATGAAAGCTCTTTGTAGAAATTTGTTTCCAAAAACTCTATAATTGTCGTCCAGAGCTATTCTTAAGGAACCAATAAATTCCTCCCCACCTAAGGAATTACGAGTTTCAAGGAGTAATCCAATGATACACTATAAGCTTAAAGAATAAGAGGTCTCATCACGAGCCGACTTATCATGATCATAGATATTATAACTTGCTGACATTGCCAAAACTACATACCAAAATAGGGCAATGACTCAAGATTGTTGCAATAAAAAGACAAGAGGTCTCATCACGAGCCAACTTGTTCAGCAAAGTTTTAAATCAAGTGAATGGCACTGTCATAATTTGGCTACCAAACCAAGACATTGTTCTTTAAGAATTAAAAGAAAAAAAAAAAAAACAACAAGTGTGGATATGGATTTATCTTTGAAAATTGTATATTTCTCCAAGTAGGATACAAGATCATTGCTGGGTAACAGGGAACCTTGTCGAGGCTATGAACACCTGCTGGTAGCAGAGGCTCTACCTACGACAAATGAGCATACTTAAAACTGATCTACAAAGAAGTCTTTGTTTTTATCTTTATAAACTAAGTAGTGGTTGATGTAAATACATTGACTAGCTTTGGGAAGTAAATAATCAGAGTTAACACACGAGAAACAAACTACCATTAACAGCTGAAAGCATAATGCACTTTATATTTCTATAATAAAGTTTGATTTTCTAGAGAACTTTTCTGTTTTGGAGGTTTAGAAAATTCAAAAAATAATCAGAGATAACTGGTTCTTCCTAGTGAATCGCCAATTGTTGTGGCCAGTAACAACCCCCCTTTTTATTTAGTTTTAGTAATAAAACTAAATAAGTGGGGACCCTTCTAAAAATAAAAACTAGCAATATATTTCCCTTTGAATAAAACATGCTATCATAAACTTAGGAAAACACCCGCAAAACCTAAAAAACTTAAGTTTTATAATAAGTTCCGAATAAAATTGTTCTCTTAACAATAAAACATCGCATCATAAATGGTAATGGGGGAACATCATATAAACAAGCTTTCGAAATTGCGAAAATGCGATGCGAGAGTGCACGCCTTAAAGACTCATTGCACATCACGGATTTCATAAGCCACAAGTTTCACCTAAGGTAAAATATCCCGATCTAGCGATATGCGATAAGGCATCTCGCAGCCACCTAACAAAATAAATGATTATTAACAAAGCAGATTAGTAATATTGTGAAGCAAATCGCAAAATCGCTTTATCGTAGATCTGCAGGGCTCACGGTTCAATAAAGTATTTCTCGTAATCTGATACCGAATTATGGGCATTAATGTCAATTTAATGGTTAGTTGATGGTCATTTATGAGATAAGATTTAAATCTGATCGAAAGATTATTTCACATAGGGTGATATATTTGATATGATTTTAGAATTAAAGAGCTTTCCCATCACCTTATCTCTCACCATTATTCTTTCCTCACTTGTAAATTTGCAGGAGTGGCAAGCAGAATAATATACGCAGCAAGGTGCAAAACGTAATGGGAAAGAAGGGAAAAGCTCTGGTTGCTAAGGACAAAGAGGTGACGCCCTTATACACAAACACCACCTACAATAGAGATGTGGGCATAACCACTTGGGAAGGCATGTACAGTCTACTCAAAGAAGAAAAGCCCAGAGTTATGGAGGTTAAAGAAACAACAAACTCACACGAGTCATCTAAGGCATCAATCACTGAACTTTCATGTTCATTCCTTCATCGAATAGTGGCAAGACCTAAGATTCTTCCATACACAGGCATGGTCAAGTGGATACTGGACAATGTCGATATAACAGACAGACAATTCAAGTCTCGAGGCCAAGACCTCATTGGGTCATTCACTTCACAAGATTTAAGGCTTATGTATCATCTACCAGAGCCGCAGGTAACCTAAAACAAGCAGTTCGTAGAGAAGTTTACCAAAGAATATCAAGATTTGGCGGAATGTACGAAGAATTGGGCAATGAGGGAAGAACCATTGAAAAAGGACAAACATGGTATGTACACTACTGGTTCCCTCTCCTCCCCATATTGCTTTGCTACTGCTATGCTATCTAGACTATTTGGAAAACCCAACGTCAACAAGTTCTCATCTGAATGGCTACCCCTATTAGATGTAGCCACTAATGCCACTATTATGGATTGGGCTCAGATATTGTCTGATAATTTAGCTTCGACTATTTGGAACTACCGTTCCAAAAGAACTACTACTCTGAGGATTTATCCTCCTTTCTATTTAGCTGCTTATGTTATGGATGCAATCTATTATTTCCAAATTTCCTTTAATGGGTTGGAAGTGGACTACACAGAATCCCTTGCCCATTCACATTTATCATAAGGAATTGTGGAATTCCAAGTTTATCCTGTATTTTTACAGAATTTTCCATGGAGTTCTGTTGCCTCTGTATAGAATGTTGTATAATAGGGACGCCCCAAGATTTTCCCCCGAAGCGGAAGTTGAAATTTTCCCTATTGCAAGATGGTTTGAGGAAGAATTTTTCACCTATGTCAGAGTATTTGGGAGTATTTCTTCCCCTCATGTCCTACCCTTAATATGTTCCTGATAATTTATTTGCTCGAGAGATTGCTTACCAGACCTGTATGGTGGGAGGAATGATCAAAGAGTTGAAAGATAAGAAGAAGGCCATTTGGCCACAATTTCTTGTGGCTTGTGGGGCCTTTTCATTGTTTGATTTAGGTCATGCATTTAAAGAAGTAGACAATATGTTGTGTCTAGGATTGTTCAAGTTTCCAGGAAGACAATTTGACCCTTTCGATGTCATTAAGAATTTCACTACTGCTGTCAAGATAAAAGTATTTTCCAAAGAAGATGATCTTTTTGATGATGCCTTCCAATAGAAAAGCACACTGAAAGAAGTTTTGCACATGGCTCAAATTCAATTTCCCCCAGCAGAATTCCAAGAATTCAAGTTGTATAGAAAAAGGAGATTAGCTAACATCCCCTTGGATAAGTTACGATTGGAACCAATAAGGGAGCCTACTCCCAGTATCAGTTTAAGTGGAAGCTTAGGTGTAGACAAGTCCAAGTATAAGTCTGGAAAAGAATCACCAGAATTCTCTAAACAGTCTGAGAGTGACCATAATAAAAGAGAAGGGTTAGTTAGATACACTGCCCAATCTAAAGAACACCCAAAGCAATAGGTCTTAACTACACCACAGGTAAAGGTTCCCCCTCCCATCATCCAGCCACCAAAGCCAGTAAGAACTGAATTGGATAAAGAGTGGGAAACATTCAATGAATTGATTAATACTGAGGAGTAGAACATGAAGACACCTGAGGGTACAGTACAAACAATGATAGATATGATCATGGAAATAGTCAGCAATGCTCCAGAAATTGAGCATATTCCCATTACCCCATCATCTGAAATCATGCTCAAAATAGAGGAAATTCCTCCTCTAGATGTATTCTATAGTCCGCAGCATAAGGTAGTGTTAAGAAGGCAAAGAAAGAAAAGGAAACTCGATAGCGTCCTCTCACCTGAGGTAGAGCAGCTAGACGTCCTTTGGCAAGACCCTACCACTGACCCTACTGAAAATCTGACTAAGTTGTCTCAGATCACAGGAGCCTATGCTTCTGCTACCATTGATAAAGAATTCAAGGTACAGCAATTACTTAATGATAGAGGGGAACAAATCCAAATTTTGCAACAACAGCTACAGCAAGCCAGTGCCAACAGAGAAGCAGAGGAGAAGTTAGAAAAGTTACAACAAGATTTTCAACAAATGCAGCTGGAGTTCCCATTGCGAGATAAGTGATAAAATTACCAATCAAGTCGTTTACTTGCAACATGATTATGATTTAATTGATAAGAGAATTTCTGATTATTTGACTTGGCAGGAATCGGAAGAAGGAACGAAAGCAGGTGCATTCAGAATCAATGAATCCCATAAAGAAATGCTTTTCCATAAATGGGATGCATAGATTAGGAAGGCAGAATAGGCAGTGGAAGAAGCAGCTACAATGGTAAACAATGTCATTGACTGTGTCAATGAAAACCTGCATAGAGCAAACCTCATTTCAGAGACCACATCGGGATCTCTCCCAAAGGCACAACAACTGCAGACATGCTGGAAACAAAAAGCTGAGGAAAGGGAAGAGTCCATTAAGAAGTTAACGAAGTTGAATTGGGATACTTACTGGCAGTGCTTGGTTAAACTGCACAGTCAATGCATGACTCTCAAATGCCTTACAAACTCTACCTAGAAAATGGTGCTAACACTTGTCGATTCTGTTTTCACAAGGCAACTAAAATCGGAGGTCGGCCAACCGACACTCCTCAAGCCAATGCTGAATGCTTGCGATATTAGAGAACAGATACATAGATAGTTAATTCTAGATTCAGTTTTAGTTTTAGTTTTGATTTATTTTTTCCTTAGATGAGGACGATCATTTAAACCTCCTCCTATATTTTTGTAATAAACTATTTTTAGTATTTAAGAAGTAGTATTTTAACCCTTCTATGCATTTAGAGTGGGGTCCTGAAATTTGTCAAAGACATTTCCTCAGAGCATGCACTTCTGCACCCTCAAAGGAGGGTTTGATGAATGAATGGAACGAGATTTATTGATATCTGTGTTTAATGTCTACTACTGAAATGCACTTTTGTACTCTTAGTAGATGTTGAATTAGGAAGAGATAAATCTATATTTTTGAAGCTCATGAGTAGGACTTGTTATCAATCGTACTTTTATCTCTTAATGATTTCTTCTTATGTGTCAAAGTAATATTTTATGCTTAGTTACTTATATATGGAAGCTTGAATGTTTGAGTTATCATTTGGCACTTTTGTACGGTGATGACTATTTTGTTTATGCTCAATGTATGAATGACTTATTATGCAATATGTTTCTCACAATTTTTTCGGCTAATTTCTTATATGAAACAATTCATTTTTATCGAATTCTTTTCTTGTAGCAATTGAATGATATTTATTACTAATTGTTATTAGAAATTCTTTTAGATCGTATAAGTAAAAAGTTGAATCTTGGGTTAGTTTTAGACTTAAATATTTGTGTTCATTAGAATACAATTGCGTGTTTTAAATTAGAATTAGACTAAAAGCATTTGACTTAGAAATCTTTAGAAAATAGAAATATCAATTCTTATCAACACACACACAAATTGGGACACTAGTCCCATTATCCCCTGTCAGACCCACCATCCCAAACGGAAAAGGAGTTGCTTTCAAGGTCCAAACTGAGTGGGTATCCCCCTTGTTGTAGACCTGATTTTCGCGGCTTCAACACCTTCATAACAATTATTTCTTACCTTTCACTGGAAAGCCTTCAAGCTATTTCATGTGGATCTTTTCTTCCATATCCCTGTGAAGAAATGTTGCCTTCACATCCATGTGTTCTACCTCAAAATCAAAAGCAACGGCAATAGATAAAAGTAATATAATAAAGGCTACCTTGGTAACAAGAGAAAAAATATCACCAAAATCAATTCCTGACACATGGGAATAACCTTTTTCTACCAACCGAGATTTGCATTTTGCCACCTTTCCTTCTGCATTCATCTTCTTCTTAAACACACATTTGCTTCCAATGGGTTTCCTTCTAGCTAGCAACTCCCCCAGATCCCAAGCCTCATTTTTTTCCAAAGATGTCATTTCATCAACCATGGCCTATTTCCATAGTTTTCCATCCTCTAAATCTACCAACTCCATGACAGTTCTGGGATCATCATCAGTAATAGATAAATTAAAATTTGAACAAAAAGTAGATGGACTATACATTTCTAGTTTCCTTCTTTCTCGAAATGATCTTCTCATAGCTGGAGCTTGTGGCTCTTCGTCTTCTGATTTCTCTTTTGTTTTAGAGGCTGATTCTTCCTCCTTTAGCTTAAACTCTATCTTTTCAGGTTCCTTTGGTAGGAATTCATGTTTGATAACATCTTTCACCTCTCTAAACACCAGATCGTGGCTGTACACAACCTTCCTTGTTTCTAGATTCCAAATCTTATTACCTTTTAAACCATCCTTATACCCAATAAAGATGCACCTTTTAGATTTACTATCCAACTTGATTCTTTTCTCCTTTGGAATATGTAAATATGCATCACATCCAAATACCCTTAGATGTTAAAGAGATGGTTTCTTACCATTCCATACCTCTTGTGGAGTCTTATCCTCCAATGTTTATGAAGGTGATTTGTTGACCAGGTAACATGCAGTCTCCATCGCCTCTTCCCAAAATTCATGTCGTAACTCGGCACCACTGAGCATGTTTCTTGCCTTTTCCATCAATGTCCTATTCATTCTTTCTATAACTCAATTTTGTTGAAGTGTGTATGGAGTAGTATTCTTCCATGCTATACCACACTTCTTACAAAACTCTTCAAATTCCTTCTTGCAAAACTCTCCACTGTTATTTGTCCTCAACACCTTTATCTTCTTCTCTATCTAGTTTTCCACCAGAGCCTTAAATTCTTTAAACCTCTCAAAGACTTTATATTTCTTCTTGAGGAAATATATCCATGTATTCCTTGAGAATTCATCTATAAATAATACATAGTACATAGACTTACGCAATGATGGAACCCACACAGGTCCAAACACATCACTGTGTACACGCTCTAATATTTGTTTCACCCTCTTAGCACTAGAAGGGAAACTCACCCAATTTTTCTTCCCAAATACACAATTTTCACAAAAATCAAAATCCAAAGAGAAATTAGAAATATCTTCTACCATACCATTACCATAAAGTATTTGAAGGCCCTTCTCTCCAATATTTCCAAGCCTTTGAAGCCATAGCATGGTATTTTCTCCAGATACCACTAGATTTTATGCTCCATTTTCAGGAACCACGGCATTGTTGCACCCATCAATAACAATGCTACCCTGAAGCTTGTATAGAGTTCCAATCCGAACTCCCTTCATCAATACCAGTGCTCCCTAAACCATCTTGCAGGTATATCTCTCAAACACTGTTTTCACACCTACATTATCTAGCTTTCTTATAGAAATTAGATTTTTGGCCAATGCAGGAATATGCAAAACACCCATAAGTGTTCTAATCCTTCTACCTTGCAACTTCAACTTGAATTTTCCACAACCGATGATTCTAGCCTTCTTGTCATCCCCAATAATACATCACCACCATTATATTTATCATACTCGCAGAACCACTTCCTGTGGGGAATGAAGTGAAAGGATGCACCTAAGTCAATCAACCATGCCTCATGATCTACATGTACACTTGAAGAAAAAGAAAAGTACACATCCCCACCTTTATCTAAGGTGGTGTTTGCCTCTACATAAGGAGCATCATCAAATCCCTTTCCTTTCTTAGAAGCTTTAGATCCATAGTACTTTTTGAAGTGCCCTTCCTTTTCGCATTTCTAGCACACCTTTACAGGTTTTCCTAGAGATTTAGATCTCCCTCTAGATTTAGATCTCCCACACGAGGATTTATTCTTGTTTTTATTCTCAGACCATCCTCATGTAGACAAGGCATCACCATTCTAGCCCTCCATATTTTTCTATCTCATCTCCTCCGACAACAAGGATGAGACTATTTCATCAAATTACAAGGCAATCACATTTCTACCTATTGCAAGAACCAGACTATCCCACAAATCTGGTAGAGAACACAACAAATTGAAGGCGTTCAGATGCTCTATCATCGAGTATCCATCCTTCATCCTTAGGTTATACAACTTTTCCGTAGGAATAATTTATTTACTAGAGACTTAGGTTGGTACAAAGTCCCTAACTTATCCCACAAAGCCTTTTTTGAAGCTTCCCATGATACATTGAACAATATTGAATCTGAGATACACAACCGTATTGTGCTCTTTACTTTGAGATCCAACTTCACCCAGTCTTCAGCTAACATTGTCATTGGTTTAGTACATGGATCTACTATGATCCACTGATATTTATCCACTAGTAGATCCTCCATCTTGAGTTTCCACAACTTAAAACCCTTACCATTAAATTTCTCGATCTCTATCTTTCCATTTCTCGCCATCTTCTTTCACCACAAGAATCGATCCCCAAAATCTCCCACTGAACATGGTCTACCATCGGCTCGATAAAAACCCCTCAGCAATAAAGGCATCCGCTTGAAGCCAAAACAACTTTGATACCAATTGTTGGAAATCACGATTGCCATTAGACCAAAACCCATAGGTGTCAATCAACGATCATTTTGCCAATGATAAGGATCCATGAGAGGTGATTAGGGCATGTCATGAAACACACAGAGAGCATTGGTTTATCCAATTCCCAACATTTGGTTTTTTTTTTCACAATTTGGATACTTTTCAAGCAACCGAGGCAATACAACCTTCGTTGATGGTTATGTTAGGTCCTTCCTATCTTGAAAAGCCTTTTGGATATGATCAGATTCATTTTCCCTCATAAAATTCTCATCCTGATTTCGTACCATTAACTAAACAATTATCCTCTCAAGGATTTCAAGGTTTTCAAGAGGATAGTTTTGAATTCCATGATCTAATCTGCGATTTCCTAGATGCATCTTACTTAGTAAGCCCATTTTCTAAAAGCAAGTTTAGATCTTTCTTGATGTTTGCTAAGAAGGAAAACACATATGAAAGTACATTCATGTGAAACCTACCGGTTTTGTTTGATTGTGGTTCTGATCGAAAAGATAAGGTGGTAGGTTCATTAAGGTTAGTTTTTATGGCACATATTTCTGCATTTAGTAATGACCTTCAATTTTTGTGCAAGCTATTCAAGTTCTTATCTTTTATTTTGTGCATTATTATATATCATTTTTAAGTGCTCTTATCTTTGTGTTTGCAGGTCCAGAACAGTTACGGTGGATACATTGGAAATTTCATTACACTTAGCCCTAACCTTCTAGCATGTTAGATTAGGAGTAGGTCTAGATGCATTTTAGTTTCCCTTGTACATTCATCGTACGTTTTCTCTCTTTATTATTTCCTTTCTTTTCTCACTTCTATCTCACATGTCGCTTTTTAGCCTAGTTTTCCATTTGCTTTGTCCTTTTGGTCTTGTTTCCTTGTGTTGTGTTGTCTTTTCTTTTATGTTTTACTTCATAAGGCCCTGCATGAAATATGCTCCTTTTGGCTTAAAATACAATGTGGCAAAGCTTTCAAAGGTTGTTGTGACAATGAACAATACATAGTGAATCAATGACCTCTTCTATATTTAGGTTTACATATATTTTAAAATCAATGATGTTTGAACAAAAATATGATTTTTTCCAAACAGAAAGCCTTTAACCAAACTACAAAGCTCATACCTTTATTAGGAAATCATTCTGACTCAGCCTTGTATTGAATGGTGTTATGACTAATCAACTATACCAAGTAGGGAAGGGAAAGGAGAAAACTCTAAACGAGCATATTAACTTTAGTTATCTTTAAAATTCCTTAAGCAAGGAACAACCTCTCTTGCAAATTAAATAAGTCAGGATCCCTCTTCCACCCGTGTTACAAATATTTAATAAATTCTTCAAGCATATTTTTAAGAAATTAAATAAAAGGGTGAAAAAGAGAAATACTTCCTGCATAGAGAGGTGAAGCAAGCAACTTCGTGAGGGTACTAAATATGCCTACTGGCAATGAAGTGATGCATCAAATAAATTTTGAGGTCTAAAATGGGCCTCCTAAGGAATATTATAAAATAATAGTGGAAATAATAAAATAATATTAGATTGCATCATCAAATTTTAGAGGCAAAAAAGAAAAAACTACTTTTTCAACTCATATTTTCAACTTATCTCCCTATAGTTTTACTCAAGTTTTGAATGGAGGAACTCGTAGGATGTGTAATTTAATTCCTCATCCAATGAGTACCCATGTTGCATATTTTTTATAGACCCTGCTACACGAAAATTGAGAAATACAGATTGTAATCACATTTTTCATGTATTTTTTATTTTTCATGTAGCAAGTTCCATCCAAAAGTATGCAACATGTGTGCTCCTTGGACAAGGAATTAAATTATGCATCCAACGAGTGCTCCTACTCGAAATTTGAGTAAAAACGTAGGGAGATAAGTTGAAAATATGAGTTGAAAAAGTAATTTTTTTTTAATCTTTTTACTTTTTTATTCCAAAAATGGTGAATCATCCCCCATGGTTGACATCATCATATTGAATCCTATCAATTCTTATAAATTTGATTTTGGTTATACATTTTTGTTTTGAGGCCTATTTTTTACCTCGAAATTTCTCTAATTCTTTTGTTTCCTTGAGGTGACTCCATCAAGGCATTGAGCAAGCTCATTGGCAGTAGAGAAACACCAGGGAATGTTCTTAATTCTCATTATCAAAAGCTTGTTACACTTATTATCCTTCTCCCCCATCGAAAAATTTAAGGTATGACTAGTGTTGTAAATGTGTTTGAAGTTGGAAAAGGAAAAGAAGAGACCATATCTTTAACCGGGATAAGTGGCAAAGTTTGGGAAATCTACATGGTGACTCAATACTTCCTGAAAGTTGAGTCTTTGAAATTAAATATAAAACCTAAATAGAGAACCTAGAGTTCTACTAGTGTATCACCAAGTCTTGAGGCTACGATAAACACCCTCCAAAATTTTTCCTACACTTGAATTATGGAGCCTACTAAGGATCTTACAATCTATCATTCTATGGTCACTTCATGGTCGATCAATATTTTACAAAGTGTTTCTAAGTTTCAAAGTCACTTGCTCACACATGCTCAATCCTTGATGAATTCATAAGTGCACTTCCTTTATGCAAGCTTGAACAAGCATAATGCAATCAATAAAGATAGTGTATGATGCAACTCATGTCAACAGTCAATGCACACTTTCCATTAACAATCTTCCTCACTTTGTTTGCAATTGTACTTTTGTTTTGGTTAGTTTTCCCAACTATTGATTTTGCACACCTTTCCTTTCATAAGTATTGCTTTCACATTCACAATTGTTTTTTTTTCTTGATTTCACTTTAACAAGTGGAATTTTCATGTTATCTTTTCTCTGCATATGTCGCTTTCAATTTCTTTAACTTTTGTAAGTGCCATTTTCATGTTTTCTTACTGTCACAAGTGTCTCTTCAAACTATTTTCACTCTTGTATGTGTTGCACCTTTGCACAACACTAGAGGTAGACCTAGTTCACTCTTTTTGGTCGTAGTCGATTAGCACACTTTCTGGCTGTAGTCAACCATTGTATCGCAACTTGTGTTTTAAGTTTTGCAATGTGGAACTTCAACTGCCACACTTAGAAATAAGTGTCACTTTGTTGTCATTTCAAGGTATGATTATTGTTCATGAGTCATGTGCATTATTCTAGCTTGTATTGATGGCATTCATGTGTGTGATCCATGTTTGAGTCTTGTTCGAATTCTTTTCCCTCTCTTACTCTACTAGCCCCACACTTAGCTATTTTGGAGCTCTTCTTGGTCCTCCTACCCAGAGCAAGCTATGAAAGCTTCAATCCTTCACCAAGTGATGATCACTACTTATTCATGAGCCTCATTGATCAAATATCTTCCTCCCAAACTTTTGTAGTGAGTCATATTTAAGGTTAGCTCCTTCAAATCATAGTCACCTAATCCTTGTTTCTTATACTGACTCACTATACTAAGCTTTGAGAAATTCTTCCTTGTAGGGTGCATGGAGCATTTCTAGTGGCCCTCTGCAAAATCAAACTACGCCATACAAGGTCTCTTCCCTCTCATAGTGCATTAAGCCTCTTCCTGGGCAAAGTGAGTTAGCTTTTGTTGCCAGCGTTTGCCAACTGCACAATTTCCTCTTATAGTGAGCCTTCCTAAGTGCAGGGAACATTTCTAGTGGAAAAACAACCACTGTAGAAACAAACTATGCTAGCATAAGGTGCAAAGTGCATCTCTAGTGTACATTCAACCACTGCAGAATAAAACTAAGCCTCCCTCTCAAGTACAGTGCATGGGAAATTACATTGTGTAGTCTTGACTTCACTGCTTACTACAACCCCTCACTATACCCAACACTTGCTATGCATGCCTCCCTAGGTGCAAGGCATAGTTCTAATGGACAATCAGTCACTACTAAAGAAAATTGTGCCCTCCCTTAAGCTTGCCTCTCCATTATAGCACATGGTGTAGTTTTAGTCAGTAAGCCATCGACCCTTGTCCACTAGACTCCCTTATTGCGCCAAGACTGAGTCTTTCCCTACCTCCTGAGTGCATGGCACATTTCTAATTCATAGTCAGGGCCTCCCTCAGTCACTATGAAGCTCGACTATGCTCTCACTATATATTTCTCCCTTGATCCTAGTGCATGGCACAATTTCAGTTAGCAAGCTCATCACATTGTCTCTTATACTTTCCCGCTGCAATAGACCTTGAAGAGCCCCTCCTCATAGTGCATGGCACAATTTTAGTGAGAAATGATGCTCTCCTCAGCCACTGTTGAGCTCAACTATGCCATCCTCATTAAGCCTTTTCTTTTAATTCCTCACACAAGCCTATCACAAGTAGCTCCTTCTAGGTGATATCAAGACTAATCTTGCTTTGTCATGAGCGAACTTCATTGGAAAGTGTACCTCCTCAACAAGGCAAGGTGATGCCCAAGGAAGATTTCAAGGAGAAAGGACAAAGAAGCACTTGTAGAGAAGGAGCGCAAAGAAGAACCATCATGAATACATGAAGCATATATTGGACCATGACAAAATGAAGACATTGGATAATAACTCAGAAGGTCTCAATATTGATCCATGACCCTTTGGAGGGTGTGTTAGCTCTGCTACAAATTTTGACATTTGAGGATCAAAGACAGCTTGGCCGTGTTGTTTTATGCTCAAAGGGAGCTCACAACAATCTGTTTCATTCTTCCCCTTCATTCCCCTTATATTCTCTTCACTCCCGTTGTCCCTATTTTCCTCCAAAATCTTTTGTAAACCTTAAATTCCCTTTTACCCTGTTGTTTCTATGTTATTCCAAAAACTCGCGTAAACCCATGTTTCTTTAGCTCGGGCGCTTAACACATGAACCCGCACCATCATAACCCTCTATTGCTTTTGCAATCGCAGCTGTTGATTGCCCCAATCTAATGATCTCCATCAGATCTCCCGCTCGCTAACCCGTCATCGTTTCCCCGCCATTAATCGCATCCACCGCGCAATCTAGCGGTAGTCGCTTTCCTCACCGCCGTGACTTGCACACATGATAACCCACGGGGGAAGCGATTTTCCTCCGCCACATGTCACATTATGACTGTGTTCGCTTCCCCGTGTACGTAAACCACTCACTTCTCATAGGCGGTGCGGGGAATACCGCGCGATAGTAAAACCGTCCTTCTCCGCCCGTTAGCTTCTGCCCTTCTCTCGCGCCCGATCGCCATCGGATCTGTCCGACCACGATCCGATGGCCTACGTTTCTCTATCCACGTGTTCTCCTGATACCCCTGTAAATCAATCCCCTCCGTTCATTTGCTTCATCCAATGGCCGATTTTCTTCCTCCGTCCATCCGCGTCCATAGTCATTATATACTCCCGAAGGAAGAAGGTGGCCAACTACCTGTACCCAGCACATTTACTCTTCAAAAAATGCATTCAAGAGCAGAATGGTCGAGAAGAAAAGGACGTTCCTCGAGGAGTTAAACGCCTTCAGCAATTATGGAAATTTATTCATACAACACTTCACCTGCCTGAGAAGGACAACCAAGTACCAAAGAATGTCAAATGTATTCATTAAAGAACCAGATTGTAGCAGAGATTCATATCAGATAGTTAATGTGGTTGGTGGTCCATTATGACCCCTCCACGCATAGAGTAGCAGATATTTTTGTAATCCACCGCTATATATATCCAAAACTGAGAATGGATAAGGGTTGATGGTCTCGGTTCTGATGTAAGGTTCAACTTTTGGAGACTGTAACTATTGTGATACTTGCAGTGTCTGGTCTTCGTTTTCAGCTAATACAAGCTTCTTTTGATGTTAATTGCTCACCTTCCACTTCTTCTTTGTTCTAGGTTGTGTCTGTTATACATTTATTCATGTGATCTTGACATTTAGCATTAGAGGGGTTGTCATCCCACCTCTGTGTTAGAATCTTGTATGTATTATTGAATGTGTTATGCAGGTTTCTTTTTACTTAGTGCCAAAGAGTTGTCATCATGTCTATGCATTAGGAAATAGATTTGTAGACCTCTTACTGATTGTAGCTGGCCATCACATGGTCTTGTGCATCTGCTGGTGTGGTCAGTATTCTCCATGATTCACCTATTCCTTAAATTGTGAGTAATTGGTGGTCTAAAGCCTTGTAGTCTGGGGGTGTTCACCCATGTCTAGAGTTAAGCATAGTAGAAGTGGTTAGCTGGCTTGAATATACATCAGACCTTCCATTCATCCATTCCCAACTTCTGTTGAGTTTGTAATGTTCCCGAGCATCTCTGAGATACAACCTAGGAGAGTTTCTTGGGGTGATAACATTAATTGGCGCCATTGCGGGGAAGAGGAGGTTGAAGCTCAGCTTCCCTGGGAAACGACACAGTTCCAAGCTTTGATGATAGACAAGGTTTGGACACATTTCTGGTTGTAATCATCTATCTGGCGACTCTACTGGAGGAATTACCTGGTGGTGACTCCACATTACAATTTTGGCTTAGTTTGTGAGACACACACGAAGAAATCCTCAGAAATCACCAACTGACCCAGTGCTTGAACCTGAAAAGATTGTTAAACAGAAGAAAACATCATAGAAAGGGGAATCAGGATCAGGTAAGCCTAAGAAAATTTATGCATCTTTGAAAGATAAAGTCATAGCTGAACATTTACAGTTTGATGATTTAGAACCCAGCACTGTTAGTAAGGAAATTCCTTCAGAGATTGATACAGCCCCTTGCTCCGTTAGTTCCCCTTTGGATCTGAGTCCAAAGATAACATCCCATATAGTCCATAATATCCCTTTGTCTCTGTCATCCATTTCATTGTTTCATACTACTCAACCTACCAGTAGTCTTCCACATACACCAGTCATGGCAGGCTAGCAAGCACCTACAAGGATAGAAAGAATTGTTGCTGCTAGATACGGACCTTCGGTTTTGCCTATTCCTTTGAATCCTATGCCTGTGGGAGAATACCAAAAATATATGCCTAAATTCACTGGTACAGATGGGGTAACAACTGAAGAACACCTTGAAGCTTTTTACAGTTATGCTAATAACTTAGACATTAGTGAAAATGATGTATGGATGAGAGTTTTTGTCCAGAGCCTTGATGGAGAGACTAGGAAGTGGTTCAGAGAATTACCCCAGAGATTTATAATAGACATTGAAGTACTAGATGAAGCATTTTTGAAGCAATGGGGAGATAAAAAGGACTTGTTGTATTATCATACTGAGTTTGGTAATCTGAAGAGGGAAATTGGGGAATCATTGCTTGATTTTAATAAGAGATTTAATCGTATGTATAGTAAGATACCAGCTGAGGTAAAGCCTACCCCTACCTCTGCCAAACTCACTTATGCCAATGCTTTTGACTCTGATTTCTGCCTATTGTTGAGAAAAAGGAGATGTGCTACTCTCGCAGACATGCAGGATGCAGCCCTAGAAGTATAATCCAATATCATGGCTGCAGAAAAGCTCAAAATTCAAGCTGACAGAAGAAGGCAGAGAGCTCAGGCTTCTTCCTCCTCTGCCTCATCTTCAAAGCCTAAATTAGATAAAATAACTAAGATGATAGAGTCATTGACTGCTAAAATTTCTAAGCTAAAGGTTGAGAAAAATTTAGGAAAAACAAGGCAGCATAACACATTTGCTCCAAGAAATCCCAATCCATGCATAAGAGCAAATGAACAGTTACAAATAATTCAGAGGGGTAAAGAAACAAATGAAGAATAGAAAGTTAAAGCTCCTTTCTAGAATGTAGTCATGGAGGAGGAACAATTTGAAGATGAGGATGAAATTCATTGCATGGAAGATAAAGGCAGTGCTGCCTTTTTGACATTGGTTGAGTATGAAGAGTCTTTGCTGCAAGAGCATGATAGTCAAAGATGGGACAGAGAGGCTATCCTACAGACTGGTGAACAACAAAGATATAACCTGAGGTCGAATTCAAAAAATGTCAAGGAGAACCCTGCCCAAAGAGTTGTAGTCCAAACAGAGTCACAAAATACCAGGAAAAAAAGACCAGCAGCTGATCCAGTCATCCTCAAAGCTCCAGTTCAAGAGGTAAGAGGTCCTGACAAGTCACCTTCCCTTTTTAGCTTTGAAGCAGAAGTTCAAAAATTAAAAATATATGTGCCTCTGTTAGAACTTGTAAAGAGTGAAGTGTTTAGAAAGCCTATCCTTGAAGCTATTGAGCTGAAAGCCATGCAAACCTCCACTGACTCTGTCAATTTGCAAGATGATAAGCCTACCATTGTGCTTAGCCCCATGATTGAACCTGCTGATAATAATTCTCCATCTTTTTATGTCTCCTTGACCATTCATGACAAAATCCTCCACAACTGCCTGCTAGATACAGGGGCTGGCCACAATTTAATGCCAAAAACATTCATGGAAGAGTTAGGCCTTGATATCACTAGACCATATCATGATTTATTCTCTTTTGACTCAAGAAAGGTGAAGTGTCTAGGACTGATCAAAGATCTGGCTATTACCCTAAGTCAGCTGCCCATGAAAAGTATGATGATGGACATTGTGGTAGCAGATGTCCCTCCTAAGTTTGGCATGTTGTTGTCTTGAGGATGGATTAAGAGATTAGGTGGGACATTACAGAATGATTTATCTTATGCAACTGTTCTAGTCTTTGGAGGAGAAAGTAGGAGATTATACAGAGAAGCATAGCTGGCATATATCATCAGTGATGAGAAGAATCCTACCAATCATCCCATTTATGCTGTGGATACTGATTTTGGAGCATGTATTCTCCAAATATAAGAATCTCAAAAGGCCTTGTTGCAGCTCAAGAAACCAATTGTTCAAGCCGAGGAAGAGCAAGGAAATCAGGTTTGGGAGATGTTTTTTGATGGAGCATGTTCTAGGGAGACTGTAGGAGCAGGGGTGTTGCTGATATCTCCTAAACAAAAAAGCACACAGTTGTCTTTTAAGCTAGCTTTTCAAGTCACAAACAATATAGCAGAGTATGAGGCTTTGCTATTGGGCCTTAATGCAGCTAAAGACAGAGGAATCAAGAACATAAAGGTGTTTGGAGATGCTGACCTAATCATTCAGCAAGTAAATAAAACATTTCAGGCAAAGCACCCAAGGCTGAAAGCATACAGAGATGAGGTATGGAGACTCAAAGATTTCTTTGACAATTTTTGTATTTCATATATTCCTAGAGCCAAAAATCAGCTTGATGATTCCCTTGTTGTGTCTGCTAGTCTATTTATCGCTCCCATGCCTCCCAGACTGGTTTATGAAGTCTAAATGAAGTATAGACCGTCCTTGCCTGATAATGTCCAGCATTGGAAGGTTTTTAATGATGATGATGAGCTGAATAGATTCTTGCAAGTCATTGATGAATTTTCTGATATGCAAATTGACCAAGAAAATGAAGCCTTGGAAGAAAATCCCCAAGCACAGCTTAGAAATAAAATTGGCAAAGATAGCATTGTCCAACTCCCCAGCAATCATATTCCCAAGGGCCTAATTCCTCTAGAAAGATTGTTTGACCAGAAAGATGTGCCTTACAAGGCTGCCCAAAAAGAAGACCAATCTACAGTCTGTAAGCATGATATAGGAAGTCCAGGTCAACCTAGATACATAAATCTGTCCCCACACCTATCTACTGACCAAAGTTCTGAATATTGCAAATTAATGAAGCAATTTGCTGACGTGTTTGCTTGGGAGTATAGTGATCTGAAAACTTATGATAGGAATATCATCCAGCATAAAATCCATTTAGAGAAAGATACCATTCCTTTCAAGAAGAAGCTGAGACCAATAAATCCTATGCTCCTTCCTCTCATAGAAAAGAAAATCAGAAAACTGTTGGCTGCCAAAATTATTGTTCCCCTGAGATATTCGAAATGGGTAGCCAACTTGGTGGTGGTGAGGAAGAAAAGTGGAGAAATCAGACTCTGTGTTGATTTCAGAAACTTAAACAAATGCTCCAAGAAAGACAACTATCATTTACCAAAGATGGAGCACTTGCTGCAGAAGGTCTATGGAGCCAAAGTGATTCCTTTCATAGATGGATTTTCAGGTTTTAATTAGATTGCTATACATCCAAATGACCAAGAGAAGATTGCATTCACCACTCCTTGGGGCACTTTCATGTATTCCAAAATGCCTTTTGGATTGATGAATGATAGAGCCACATTTCAAAGAGCTATGGATATAGCTTTTGTGGGAGAGAAGGACAGATTTGTCCTTATCTACCTTGATGGCATAACAGTATACTCCAGCAGCCATCAAAGTCATTTACAGCTTTTGAAAAATGTGTTCCTGAAGTTCAGGAGGTTTGGAATTTCAGTCAATCCTAAAAAATCACAATTTGCTTTAGAAGAAGACAAGCTGTTGGGACATGTTGTTTCTGCTGTAGGTGTCCGAATTGACCCAAAAAGGGTAAAGGCCATACAGACTTTGTTTGTCCCGAGATCAAAGAAGGACATCCAGTCCTTTCTAGGCAAAATTAATTTTGTGAGGAGGTTTATACTGAATTTTGCTAAACATGTGAAGCATATTACCTCCATGTTGAAGAAGGGGTCAGAGATAAAATGCACTGAGGTAGCAAGAAAATCATTTGATTCCATTAAGCAGGCTATTATGGAAGCTCCCACTCTAAGCAATCCAGATTATAGCAAGGAGTTCCATATATTTTCATTTGCCTCTGAAGACACCATTACAGCAGTTTTATTGCAAGCAAATGAAGAGGGCTCAGAGCATCCTGTGGCATTCTTCAGCAAAACATTAAGGGATGCTGAGTTGAGGTATGATATTATGGAGAAACATGCATATGCTCTTATCAAGTCCTTGAAAGCATTTAGAATTTACATTCTGCATTCTAAGATAATTGCATATGTGTCTTCTGTTGCAATAAAAGATGTCCTAACACAACCGAATGCTGATGGAAGGAGGGCTAGATGGGTTGCAAAATTAATTGAGTTTAATATAGAATTGAAACCCACCAAACTTGTCAGAGGTCAGGGTCTTTCCAGGTTATTAACTAAAGAGAATTGCAGAACTATGGACATTAATCTCATGAGCACAGATGCAGGAAATGGTCAAACAAGAGAGGAAGCAGCTGAACCAGAAAGAAAGCAGTCAGTAGCAGAAAATCTAGCTTCTTGTGACTGGTATTATGAAATAATTAAATTCTTGTTGAAGCTAGAAATCTCTCCGGACTCAAGCACAAGTCAAGCCAAAAAAATCAAGCTTAAAATAGCTAAATATTGCATTAATTAAAATCTTCTCTATTGGAGGGATCCATCAGGAGTGCTTTTGAGGTTTTTGGACCAAAAATAGTAAATAGAAGTCATGCAGCAGTTTCATTCTAGCATGTGTGGAGGGTACCATTATTGGAAGACTACAGCCCATAAAATCCTGAGAGTTGGTTATTATTGGCCCTTCTTATTTTCTAATGTATTTTCATTTGTTAAATCTTGTGACAGGTGTCAAAGATTTGAATGAAAACAACAGTTGAAGTCCCTACCCTTAAAACCAATACTTGCAAAAGGACCTTTTCAGCAGTGGGGCTTGGATTTCATCGGAGAAATCAATCCACATTCCAGTGGCCAGCACAGGTGGATATTAGTAGCCACTGATTATTTTACCAAGTGGATTGAAGCAATCCCTACCAGGAAGGCTGATCATAATGTGGTCATGAAGTTTTTAACAGAAAATATCTTTACTAGATTTGGTTGTCCACATAAATTAGTTACAGATAATGCAGCAGCCTTCAGAGCAAAAGAGTTGGCGGAAATGTGTAATTCAATGGGTATTAAATTGGTTCATTTCACCTCCTATTATCGTCAGGGAAATGGTCTAGCAGAATCTTCCAACAAGAGTTTAATAAGGATAATCAAGAAGTTGTTGGATGATAACAAGAAGGACTGGGATTCCAAGCTCAAATATGCACTTTGGGCTAATAGAGTGACCATTAAGAGATCCACAGGGAATTCTCCATTCAAGCTGGTATATGGCACAGAAGCAATATTTCTAGTCCAGCTCACTCTCCCTGTGGCAAAATTTCTGCAACAGGAGCAAAATGAGGAAGAAGACATGGCAAAGAGGATCACAGATTTAGCAGAGATACATCATATTAGAGAACAGCTGGTTGAAAAGGCCGTAGCACATCAGAAGAAGATCAAGCAAGCCATTGAAAAAGGGACAAAAACAGATAATTTTCAAGTTGGAGACTTGGTTCTGAAATGGGATGCATTGAAAGAAAAGAAAGGCAACCATGGGAAATTTGATACTTTCTAGACAGGTCCTTTCATCATTTCTCAGATTCAAGGGAACAACACTTTCATACTGAAACGTATGGGAGGAGAAGCAGTTTTTGATGGCCCAGTTAATGGGCGTTTTCTGAAAAATTATGTGGTTTAAGGTCTATGGCCTTAAAATTTGTAAATACCATGTTTTATTTAGTTTTAGTATAGGTTCAGTCAGACTCCATGCTCAATGGAACACTAGCAATTTTGGCTAATTTGTTTTCATCAAGAAGGCATTGATCTGCAAGTTCTTGAGACCTCACAGGGAGGATCTCATCACCAGAAGGATCCAGTGTTAGCTCTACTACAAATTTCAACATTTGAGGATCAAAGACAGCTTGGCTGTGTTGTTTTATGCTAAAAGGGAGCTCACAACAGTATGTTTCATTCTTCCCCTTCATTCCCCTTATATTCTCTTCACTCCCGTCATCCCTATTTTCCTCCAAAATCTTTTGTAAACCTTAAATTCCCTTTTACCCCGCTATTTCTATTTTATTCCAAAAACCTGCGTAAACCCATGTTTCTTTAGCTCGAGCGCTTAACACATGAACCCGCGCCATCATAACCCTCTGTCGCTTTTGCAATCACAGTCGTTGATTGGCCCGATCCAACGATCTCTGTCGGATCTCCCGCTTGCTAACCCGTCATCGTTTCCTCGCCATTAATCGCATCCACCGTGCAATCTAGCGGTAGTCGCTTTCCCCACCACCGTGACTTGCACACGCGATAACCCGCGGGGGAAGCAGTTTTCCTCCGCCACGTGTCACGTCATGACTGTGTTCGCTTCCCCGTGTACGTAAACCACTCACCTCCCATAGGCGGTGTGGGGAATATCGCCTGATAGTAAAACCGTCCTTCTCCGCCCATTAACTTCCGCCCTTCTCTCGCGCCCAATCGCCGTCGAATTTGTCCGACCACGATCCGACGGCCTACGTTTCTCCATCCACGTGTTCTCCCGATACCCTTGTAAATCGATCCCCTTCGTTCATCTGCTTCATCCAACGGCTGATTTCTTCCTTCGTCCATCCGCGTCCATAGTCATTCTATACTCCCGAAGGAAGAAGGTGGCCAGCTACCTATACCCAGCACATTTACTCTTCAACAACTACATTCAGGAGCAAAATGGCCGAGAAGAAAAGGACGTTCCTCAAGCAGTTAAACGCCTTCAGCAGTTATGGAAATTTATTCATACAACACTTCACATGCCTGAGAAGGACAACCAAGTACCAAAGAATGTCAAATGTGTTCATTAAAGCAACAGATTGTAGAAGAGATTCATATTAGATAGTTAATGTGGTTGGTGATCCATTATGACCCCTCCACGCATAGAGTAGCAGATATTTTTGTAATCAACCGCTATATATATCCAGAACTGAGAATGGATGAGGGTTGATGGTCTCGGTTCTAATGTAAGGTTCAACTTATGGAGACTGTAACTATTGTGATACTTGCAGTGTCTGGTCTTCATTTTCAGCTAATACAAGCTTCTTTTGCTGTTAATTGTTCACTTTCCACTTCTTCTTTGTTCTAGGCTGTGCCTATTATACATTTATTCATGTGCTCTTGAAATTTAGCATTAGAGGGGTTGTCATCCCACCTCTGTGTTAGAATCTTGTATGTATTATTGAATGTGTTATGTAGGTTTCTTTTTACTTAGTGCCAGAGAGCTATCATCCTGTCTGTGCATTAGGAAATAGATTTGCAGACCTATTACTGATTGCAGCCGGCCATCACATGGTCTTGTGCATCTGCTGGTGTGGTCAATATTCTCCATGATTCACCTATTCCTTAAACTGTGAGTAATTGGTGGTTTAAAGCCTTGTAGTCTGGGGGTGTTCACCCATGTCTGGAGTTAAGCATAGTAGAAGTGGTTATCTGGCTTGAATATACATCAGACCTTCCATTCATCCATTTCCAACTTCTGTTGAGTTTGTAATGTTCCCGAGCATCTCTGAGATACAACCTAGGAGAGTTTCTTGGGGTGATAACAGGGTGAAGATGGGGTACAAATGAGATCCATCATCCAAAATGTAATACATCACAGCAAAAAGGGAAACTTAGCATTTCCACATCATCATGAAGTTCTATGTCATCATTTCCAAGTTATGGCTAGTACAAGTGTCATCATAATTTCATGTGTCAATGTGTCTTACCACATCATTTGTGGATGTAATGATGTATTATCAAAGGAAAATGACAAAATTTAAATGTGTGGAAGTCCAAGAGTCACATGTGGAATATGAAAAGTCACATACGAACAAAAGAGTCATTAGGAAAATTCCAAAAGTATTATTGAAGTTCAAAGGTCACATTGGAAGCCCAAGAGTCACGAGAGTAGTTCAAGAGTCATGGGGATATGAAAGGGTATTCCACTTGTTATAAAAGAAACCTCATAACTCAAGCAAAGGGCTTTATGAAGCTTAGGCTTTGGAAAGCTAGCCTTGGCTTCTCTAACTTGACATAGGAGAGAACACCATTATTTGGAGAAACAAGAAGTGACTTAATGTTCCACTACTGGAGCTAGTGAATCACCATTATAACTATGCACTTGGATCTTTAAACTAATAATTATTTACTTTCTATACTATTATACTTTTTAATATATATTCCAATAATATTATTTTAATGCATAAATAACTAAAATCTATACAATATAATTGTTTAATCAAGTTACGCATGTATATAATACATTCCAATAGTTAGCCTTATAAGTCCTCTCCGTATCCCAACATGAATATATATAGTCCACATCACTTTGTCAACCATAATGTGCTTAAGATTGTGTTTGCCATGAAATAAAACACTAATACAACCTAAAATACATTGAAAAGTACACAACCACTACATTCTTATCCACCATGAAGCATTTTACTTACTCATAATTAGTTTGCCAATGTAAATGGGTGCTTCTGGTATGCCAAGTTCCTATATCCCTTTCCATTCACAATAGGTTTAGTTTTCATTTATATTTTGAATATTTAATTAAGTTCATGCTTTGTATATGCATTTAAATCATTGTGTGTTGCATACTTATTGGAAAAGAGTAGAGAGAGGATAGGCAGCTAATACCTTTCTACCTTTGATTCTTATTGATTCACTGCATGCTTATGTTATGTATCTTACTCCGATGAGAGTTGTCAAAATACAAAATTTAAAGTTTTACTATTATTTTGGTTTCACCATTATGGGCATTTTATATTATGGGCATGTTATTTTATAAGATATGTAGTTAACGGGTTATTAGAACATTGGCTAGGGTTTTTATTTGATGGACTTTATATTGGAGTTTGTTTTTATCCAGTGATTCACACACATGTTAAATGTTACATTTTTCTTCTGGAATATAAAGTTACTTTTTCCCTTTGGAAACAGAAAAAATTATTTGTTTTCCCATACTATTATTTATTTTGATCAATCACCAGTAAGTATAGTGATCATATGTAATATAATTAAAATTCAAATAATTTTTGTCATTAATTTGAATATTCAATTTTACCTTAAACACAAAATCATTTTAAAATCATTAAGAAAAATTAGCTAAAATCATTCAACATTCCTAAGTAATATTTCATATGCTAGCCCAGTAAGCTTAATGATATCGATGATTTTCATCATAAAATTGTGACGATTGTCATTATCAAATTTCACTAACTATTTAACAATAACAATAGAATCCTTAACTCATAAATATTATGAATTGATTGCATTATTACATCGTTAAAAAAATTAAATTAAAACTAGAAACCATTATAAAAAAATTATGAGATAAACAATCATTCATTATGGGAAATAATTTTTATGGAAATAGGATTATGGATTGAAAATTTTCCTTTTAATTGAAAATTCATTTTGGATTGGTGTTGAAGTTCATTATGTTTGTTGAACTGTTTTTTTTTTAATCTCGAATTAGATGATTCGTGGACTTATTTCAACTCGAATTTACCATGTGCTGGATTTTTTTTTAATATATTGAAGTTAAATTTCTATATAATCATGGAATTATTTCAACTCGAATTTACCATGTGCTGGATTTTTTTTCAATGTATTGAAGTTAAATTTCTATATAATTATGCAACATTTTATAGGTAAAATTATAAGTAGCATTTAAACAAAGTATACATGAAATCTAAATCATTTTTTAATTCTAGAACATATGGTATTATGGACCTTGTTAGAGTAGGTTACTTTATTAGTGGAAGGTCTTCGAAAATTCATGAGTTTTGTTATCATACAAAGGGTTAAACTCATAAACATTTTCATTGTTATAAGTTTGACCTTTTACTGCCTGGAAAGTCATTATGATCCTGATCATCAACTTGGTCATCATAGTTTAATCATGGGAAGGGGTGTATAAGTTTTGAGAGTTGTTAATATGATATTTGAGCCAGGTTTTTGAGGGTTTGTTAGGATGTCCACTTGAACATGTGTTTACAGTGAAAGGAATGATGTCTAAACAACATGGTCACAAAACTCGCAATATTCTCCCTCTTCTAATATCATCTATTTCCCTTATTTCCTATTCCCTATTTGCTTCCTTAGCCCTATTAATCCTATTCCCGCATTCCCTTATTCTTTCAAAATTTCCCTATCCCCAAATATTCATGTTATTCCTTTTTCATATTTTAGGCCTAAATATCCTAAGTTTAAGTCCCCTTTTACCCTAGGAATAACTTCCTTTAGCATCATTTCCATGATAATAGAACATCATTCACATATCCCCTACACCTTAATCATCTCTCGTACTCCCTACACTCATGCCAAGCATGGAGGTCTTCTACACTCTGCAATGCAATTTCCTTTGAAATCGATTGTTTTAGACACCATTTTCCGAAACGGTTTTTGACCACATGGAGGAGAATTTTGTAAAATGGAAAGAGGTTTTTCTTAAATACATTCAAGAGAAAAATAACCTCTTCCCGTTTTTGTACAGGTGTAATAAATCAAGAGTTTCGAATGTATCTTCAATTCTCATTTTTCGCAATTCGTAAATTTCCTATTATAAGTCGTTTTGCAGAGAATTTTCTGGGAAGTTGGGGAAGAATTTAGGGAAACAGAGAGAGGTTTATCTTCAAAAAATTATCATCTAGAATAACCTCATTAACTTTTTGCACAAGTTGTTGGGTGTGGAGCCTGATTATCTTCTTTATCCAGAGGTATCGCCGCATTAGACCCCAATTCGTAATGTAGTGGCAACACCACCTAGAAAAAGTGTGCTGCCAGGGGGTCCAATGGGGGGCGATGACAATTATTTGGAGGCCCCCCTTGGTGGGGGATCTGGGGCAGCGCTCCTGAAGCTAAAAATAGATGTAAAATTTCCTTGTATATTTTTGTTATTTCATAGTCAATCTAGGTCATTCATTGGGCGGAGATTTGATGGTAGAAGTTATGTTTAATTTAGGTTTTTTTTTCCTAGAAGGAAACCCCTCGCTATATATGAGGGAATTGTATTATGTCTATGTAGATATGTATTCTGAGTGAGAAAGAGGGAGGATATTGTGTGAGAGCGAAGAGGGAGTTACAATGGATCCGTTGTAGGTTGTATCTCTTTAGTTTGTTGGATAATATAAAAGGAAGGACTGGCTGTTTTCTCCATGGAAGTAGCCCAAATTGGGCGAACCACGTATATCTGTGTCTCTCTTGTTTTATGCGCTTTTTGTGTTTATATTTTTGCAATATATTATGTGTTCCATTTCTCTATAATATATAATTTTCTAACACAAGTATTAATGTTTGGGAGATATGGCCCACTGTACAAGTGCTACGCAGTCGTTGTACAGACCCTACCTACACATTTGCACGTGTATTGGGAGGAAGCCACCTGTCAGGATTTTAAGGGGTTGACATGGAGCAGATGTGGAAGACATCTCAAGCCTTCAACTATCAACCACGTACCAGTTTTGAAAGAAAAAAACATCGATCATTGTGGAATTTCTACACAGCCTTTGCACAATCAACATTTAGTTTTTGAGCTTTTTCTATTTTCATTTCATAATAGTAATCTTCATAAACAATTTTGTTTCTTTTAGAAAACGTCTATGTTTTAAAGTCAAAAAAACACTTTATTATTTTTGCTTTTGAGGAAAAACATTTAAAATAGTAGTTTTCCTCTTTTTATTTAGGATCGATCCATTGTTTGGATCAGTGATGCAGTGAATTCAAACTCTTATCATCTTTTGTATATGTGTATTTAAACTTAGAAATACATATGAAATGGTTGTTGATGGTTCAACACTATTTTGGCTTCAGTTTTTCATAATTTATGTGATTGTGATAAATTCATGGTTATAATACTTATGACTTGAGGGTTATGGTTATACTTTGCAAGGATTCTTATGGTATGATGTATGGAGTTATGTTTGAGTATTCCTTAGTTATTTTGTTATCCTCTTTCATTTTATGAGTATAATGATCTCGGTTTATTTAGAATTTAGTTAGGCTACTCTAGTCAATTGTTTTCATATTCTAGTTGCAAATGGAATGTTATATACTCATGACTGTTATTTATTCTATTTAATTCTCTTTCTTATGTATGAATAGCATTATTATTCCCATAGGAAAGATCTGTTTCTCCAGTTTTTCTCCTCTACAGTACAACTTGCTACTATGTCCAAAGTCATGCCTAACAAGCCCTTGTAGAAGATGTTGAATTTAATTGCATAAGTAAAATGAATAAAAGGACAATTGATCACATTTTATCACCCTTTCTACCATTTGTACTTCAACCAAGTACATTAAAATCCACTTTTCCAGACTTGGTCTCTGTAAAAATTGTGCTTTAAAGTCTCTAAACTTCATATTTTTTGAGTGAGGGAGCCCCCTCCAGTTGGAGAAGACCAGTCTCTCAACCCAAAGCAGTTTGTTGTTATCTCTGGGTTCCTCTCCTTAGCCTCAAGGAATTACGGAGTGCTAAAATATTGGTGAAGTTGCCAGGGAGTGAATATTTCATTTTCTCGAGGCAAGATCATTTGAATTTCAGATCTATTTATTGATGGTGGACAGTAGTCAGACATAAGAAGGCTGAACCATTCACCTGATGACTCCAATATTCAAAGGTCAATAGTTTTACTAGTTTCAAGATGAATTATCAATCCAGAAGGTATGTTCCCATGAATCGAGATCACATTCCAGGATTTCCAAACTGCATGCCTTGTGTTGATTGGTAGACTTTCTTACCAAGGTTCAAAGATGAGGACGGAGAGGATGCTGCTCTACATCTAGTTAAATTTCATATGCTTGCACGCAAGTTGAAGGTTCAATTTCATGAAGATTGTCTCATGAAGATGTTCATGGCTACTCTAGAAGCAAAAGCACGGTCTTGGTATGAATGTTTCCCATATGGTAGCTTGTATTCACTAAAGGATTTTCATTTAGTATTTTTTGAGAAATACAAAGAATGTCATCCTTTTTTGTCATTGGTTGAGAATTGTTGCGACCATGTTGAGAATTTCATTCAAAATAAATAATAAATTATAAATTATGGCGATGAAGATTTCATGGATGAAGAAATCCTAGAAGCTTTGCACGAGAACCCTTTTCATCACCAAGAAGATATGGTAACTTCTCTCTTGCCTGAAAATGAAGTAGATCAACTTTTTGATGCAGATTGTTATGATTCAACTTCTGAGTATGATGAAAAATTGCAGCAATATTGTCAATCTTTGTGTGATCAAATGTATGATAATTCTATAAAACAACAGAAGGACGTGGTAAATGATGAGGATAGTTACCGTGAGATTCAAGTGGATTCCCAGCAGCCAATAATTTTTTCCTTATCTGGAGATGAAATCAATCAAAAACTTGATGTAGATGTTCATGTCCTTTCTTCTGAGATAGGTGAAGATTTGCAGCCAGTTTGTCAGTTATTGTGTGATCATGATGAAAGTAGTCAACTAGTTCATGTTGGTAGCATCTCACATTTACAAGAGGATAGTGAAAAGCATATTATTTTAGATTCCTTGGATAATGTAGAATCGATTCATGATTATACATCTTTGGAATTGACATTTTCAGAATTTTTAAAAAGCCAAGATGACACTTTTGTTGATATACATGAAAGGTTAACTCTTGACACAACCATTATACATGATGCAGTTGTTCTATTTCCACTCCCTCAAGAAAATTCAAAGTTTTTTCTTGTAGATGAGAAGAGTGAAAACACAGGAAATGTCACTCAAGGTTTAGAAATTAAGGAGTCTAATGAAGAAGAAAAATTAGCCATTATTTTTTAAGACAAATCCTTTATTTTTGTTGATCATCAAGTACAAGAAATCTTTCATTATTTTCAAGTTCCTCTTGCCAATTTGTCACAGTCATTAATGAAGTTAAATTTTGCAGCATTCCTACACCAAAAGTATAAGTTTCAGTGGCAGTTTGGGTTGCCAGTGTTACCTTTTTTTCTACATGTTCAAGGAAACATTGAGAGGAACTCAGTCAAGTAGCCTTCTACTTGACTGGCTACATTGGAAGGAGGTGATTACCTAGTGTACATACTTTCAACATATGCAAGATTCCATTGTACATACCACTTTACATTTGAAAAATACAAGTGTGGGTAGTTGGAGTTGGGATTTAAAGCCCAAGGTGAAGGCCATAAGCTCTTGGCTTTCTACTGCCATAAGTAAATTAGTTTGTTAGATAGGATTTTGTCAGTTATATAGTCCTTTTTTTCAGTCAGTACGGGCCTATAAATTTTTCCAGTTTTGACAGTCTTATTCTCAATTTTTCGCATTGTTTAAGTTACACAATGGATAGGCTTCTGGTCTATGGTTTCGTTCTTGGCACCTCACGGGGAGGCTTCCATCCCCAATGGAGCCAATGTTAGAGCAGGTTAGTTTATTAGTCGAAGGTCTTTGAAAATTCATGAGTTTTGTTGTCATACAAAGGGTCAAACTCATTAACATTTTCAATGTCATAAGTTTGACCTTTTACAACCTAGAAAGTCATTATGAGCTTGGTCATCAACTTGGTCATTAAAGTCTAATCATGGGACGGGGTGTATAAGTTTTGAGAGTTTTCATTATGATTTTTGAGCCAGGGTTTTGAGGGTTTGTTAGGATGTCCACCTGAACGTGTGTTTACATCAAAGAAGTGATGTCTAAACAACATGGTCACAAATATCACAATATTCTCCATCTTCTAATATCATCTATTTCCCTCATTTCCTATTCCATGTTTTCTTCCTTAGCCCTACTAATCCTATTCCCTCATTCCCTTATTCTTTCAAATTTTCCCTTTCCCCAAATATTCATGTTATCCCTTATTCATATTTTAGGTATAAATTCCCTTTTATCCTAATCCCTACACCCTAATCATTTCCCATACTCCCTACACTCATGCCAAGCATGGAGGTCTTCTACACTTTGCAATGCAATTTCTCTAAAATTGATTGTTTTACTCACCATTTTACATAACCGTTTCTGACCACATGGAGGAAAGTTTTGGAAAATGGAACGACATTTTTCTTAAGAACAGTCCAAAGAAAAATAACCTCTTCTCGTTTCTTTACAGGTGTAGCCTTTTGAGATTTTCGAATGCATCTTCAAATCTCATTTTTCGCAATTCATAAATTTCTTGTTTTAAGCCATTGTTTTGCAAAGAATTTTCTAGGAATATGGGGAATAATTTTGAGAAACTGAGAGAGGTTTATCTTCCAAAACTTATCATATACAATAACCTCCTTCATTTTTTACATAGTTATTACTGTTTGGGAGATATGTGTCGATGTATAGGCACTATGCAGTCACTATGTAGATATTGCGCAAACACATCTGCACGCATATTGGGAGGAAGCCACATGTCAGGATTTTAAGGGGTTGACATGGAGCAGGCATGGAAACCAACTCAAGCCTTCAGCTATCATCCATGTAGCAATTTTGAAAGAAAAAAGCACCAGTCGCTATGCAGCCTTTGCAGAGTCTGCATTCAACTTTTGAGCTTTTTCTATTTTCATTTCATGATAGTCATCTTTGAAGACAATTTTATTTTCTTTTAGGAAAAAGTCTATGTTTAAAAGTCAAAAAACACTTTATTGTTTTTTTTTTGAGGAAAAACATTTAAAATAACAACTTTACTCTTTTGATTTTGGATCGATCCATTGTTTGGATCAGTGATGCAGTGAATTCAAACTCTTATCATGTTTTTCATATGCCTATTTAAACTCAGAAATACATGTCAAATGGTTGTTGATGGTTCAACATTGTTTTGGCTTCGATTTTTCAGAATTTATGTGATTGTGATCAATTCATGGTTATAATACTTATGAATTGAGGGTTATTGGTTATACTTTGCAACGATTCTTATGGTATGATGTCTAGAGTTATGTTTGTGTATTCCTTATTTATTTTGTTATCCTCTTTCATTTTATGAGTATAATGATCTCGGTTTATTTAGAATTTAGTTAAGCTGATCTTTTCAATTGTTTTCATATTCCAGCTGCAAATGGAATTTTATATACTCATGACTGTTATTTCTTCTGTTTGATTCTCTTTCTTACGTATGAATAACATTATTATTGACATAGGAAAGATCTGTTTCTCTATTTTTTCTCCTCTATAATATAGCCTGCTAGTGTGTCCAAAGTCATGCTTAACAAGCCCTTGTAGAAGATGTTGATTTTTCTTGCATAATTAAAATGAATAAAAGGAAAATTAATCACATATTATCACCCTTTCTACCATTTTTACTTCAACCAAATACATTAAAATGCCCTTTTTCAGACCTGGTCTTTGTAAAAATTGTGCTTTAAAGTCTTTAAACTTCATATTTTTCGAGTGAGGTAGCCCCATCTGGTTGGAGAAGACCAGTCTCTCAACCCAAAGTGGTTTCTGGTTACCTCTGGTTTCCTCTCCTTAACCTGGAGGAATTAAGGAGTGCTAACATATTGGCGTCATTGCCCAAGAGCAAAGATTTCATTTTCTCGAGGCAAGATCATCCGAATTGCAAGTCTAGTTGCTGATGGTGGACAGCAGTCAAACACGGGAATGTTGAACCATTCACCTGGTTCAAAGGTCAATAGTTTCAGTGTTTTCAACATGGATTCTCAATCCAGATGGTATGCTCCCATGAATCAAGATCACACTACAATATTTCCAAACTGCATGCCTTGTGTAGTTTGGAAAACTTTCTTACCAAGGTTCAAAGATGAGGACGGAGAAGATGTTGATCTACATCTAGTTAAATTTCATATGCATGCATGCAAGTTAAAGGTTCAATTTCATGAATATTTTCATGGCTAATCTGGAAGGAAAAGCACAGTCTTGGTATAAAGGTTTTCCATATGGTAGCTTGTATTCACTTAAGGATTTTCATTTAGTATTTTTTGATAAATACAAAGAATTTCATCATTTTTTTTCATTGGTTGAGAATTGTTGCTACCATGTTGAGAATTTCATTCAGAATATAGAAAAAATTTATGGCGATGAAGAGTTCATGGATGAAGAAGTCCTAGAAGCTTTGCACGAGAACCCTTTTCATCACCAAGAAGATATGGTAAATTCTCTCTTGCCTGAAAAAGAAGTATATTAACTTTCTGATGCAGACAGTTATGATTCGGCTTCTGAGTTTGATGAAAATTTGCAATAATCTTGTAATTCTTTTTGTGATCAAAAGTATGATAATTCTTTAAAACAATAGAAGGACATGGTAAATGATGAGGATAGTTGTCGTGAGATTCAAGTGGATTCCCAGCAGCCAATTTTTTTTCCTTAACTGGAGATGAAATCAATCAAAAACTTGATGTAGATGTTCATGTCCTTTCTTCTGAGATAGGTGAAGATTTGCAGCCAGTTTGTCAATTGTTGTGTGATCAGGATGAAAGTAGTGAACTAGTTCATGTTGGCAGCATCTCACATTTACAAGAGGATAATGAAGAGCATATTGTTTTAGATTCCTTGGATAGTGCAAAATCTATTCATGATTATACATCTTTGGAATTGACATTTTAAGAATTTTTAAAAACCCAAGATGACACTTTTGTTGATATACATGAAAGGTTAACTCTTAACACGGCCATTACACATGATGCAACTATTCTATTTGCACTCCCTCAAGAAAATTCAAAGTTTTTTCTTGTAGATGAGAAGAGTGAAAACATAGGAAAGGTCACTCAAGGTTTAGAAATTGAGGAGTCTAATGAAGAAGAAAAATTAGCCATTACTTTTTAAGACAACTCCTTTATTATTGTTGATCATCAAGAACAGGCAATATTTCATGATTTTCAAGTTTCTCTTGTAAATTTTTCACAGTCATCATTGAAGTTAGACTTTGTAGCATTCATACACCAAAAATATCAGTTTCAATGGCAGTTTGGGTTGCGAGTCTTAACTTTTTTTTGCATGTTCAAGGCAATAATGATCGACACTCAGTCAAGTATCGTTCTACTTGACTGGCTACATTGGAAGGAGGTGATTACCAAGTGTACATATTTTCAACATATGCAAGATTCCATTATACATACCACTTTACTTTTGAAAAATGAAAGTGTGAGTAGTTGGAGTTGGGATTTAAAGCCTGAGGTGAAGGCCATACGGTCCTAGTTTTCTGCTACCATAAGTAAATCAGTTTGTTAGATAGGATTCAGACAATTATATAGTCCTTTTTTCGCTCAGTCCAACCTATAAATTTTTCCAGTTTTGACAGTCTTATTCTCAGTTTTTCACATTATTTTTGTTACCCAATGGATAGGCTTTTGGTCTGCAGTTTTGTTCTTGGCACCTCGAGGGGAGGCTGTCACCCCAATGGACCCAATGTTAGAGTAGGTTACTTTATTAGTCGAAGGTCTTCGAAAATTCATGACTTTTGTTGTCATATAAAGGGTCAAACTCATTAACATTTTCATTGTCATAAGTTTGACCTTTTACTGCCTAGAAAGTCATTATGAGCTTGGTCATTAAAGTTTTAATCATGGGAAGGGGTGTATAAGTTTTGAGAGTTGTCATTATGATTTTGGAGCCAAGGTTTTGAGGGTTTGTAAGGATGTACACCTGAACGTGTGTTTACAGTCAAAGAAATGATGTCTAAACAACATGGTCACAAATATCATAGTATTCTCCATCTTCTAATATCATCTATTTCCCTCATTTCCTATTCCTTGTTTTCTTCCTTAGCCCTACTAATCCTATTCCCTCATTCCCTTATTCTTTCAAATTTTCCCTATCCCCAAATATTCATGTTATCCCTTATTCATATTTTAGGCCTAAATTCCCTTTAATCCTAAGTTTAAGTCCCCTTTTACCCTAGGCCTACCTTCTGTTGGCATCATTTCCATGATAAGTGAACATCATTCACATATCTCCTACACCCTATCATTTCCCATACTCCCTACACTCATGCCAAGCATGGAGGTTTTCTACACTCTGCAATGCAATTTCCTCTGAAATTGATTGTTTTACTCACCATTTTACATAACGGTTTCTGACCACATGGAGGAAAATTTTGGAAAACGGAACAAGGTTTTTCTTAAGAACTATCCAGATAAAAATAAACTCTTCTAGTTTCTGTACAAATGTAACCATTCGATATTTTCGAATACATCTTCAAAGCTCATTTTTTGTAATTCGTAAATTTTGTGTTTAAAGTCATTATTTTGCAGAGCATTTCCTTGGAATCTAGGGAATAATTTAGAGAAACTGAGAGAGGTTTATCTTCAAAATATTATCATATGTAATAACCTCCTTCTTTTTTTACACAGGTATTACAATTTGGGAGATATGTTCTGATGTATAGGCGCTAGGCAGCTGCTGTGCAAACCCTACCTACACATTTTCACGCATATTGGGATGAAGCCACCTATTAGGATTTTAAGGGGTTGACATGGAGGAGACCTGGCAGCCAGCTCAAGCCTTCAACTATCAACCATGTACCAGTTTTGAAAGAAAAACACACCAGTCACTATGCAACCTTTGCACAATCAGCATTCAGCTTTTGAGCTTTTGCTATTTTCATTTCATGATAGTCATCTTTGAAGACAATTTTATTTTCTTTTAGAAAAAAGTCCATGATTAAAAGTAAAAAAACACTTTATTTTTTTTGTTTTCGAGGAAAAACATTAAAAATAGCAGTTTTCCTATTTTGATTTTGGATCGATCCATTGTTTGGATCAGTGGTGCAGTGAATTCAGACCCTTATCATCCTTTGCATATGCCTATTTAAACTCAGAAATACATATGAAATGGTTGTTGATGGTTTAGCATTGTTTTGGCTTCAATTTTTCAGAATTTATGTGATTGTGATCAATTCATGGTTATAATATTTATGACTTGAGGGCTATTGGTTATACTTTGCAACAATTCTTATGGTATGATGTTTGGAGTTATGTTTTTGTATTCCTTAGTTATTCTGTTATCCTCTTTCATTTTATGAGTATAATGATCTCAGTTGGTTTAGAATTCAATTAAGCAGCTCTAGTTAACTGTTTCATATTCCTGTTGCAAATGGAATGTTATATACTCATGACTATTATTTCTTCTATTTAATTCTCTTTCTTATGTATGAATAACATTATTATTTGCATAGGAAAGATCTGTTTCTCCAGTTTTTCTCCTCTATAATATAGCCTGCTACTGTGTCCAAAGTCATGCTTAACAAGCCCTTGTAGAAGATGTCGATTTTACTTGCATAAGTAAAATGAATAAAAGGAAAATTGATCACATATTATCACCCTTTCTACCATTTGTAATTCAACCATATACATTAAAATCCCCTTTTCCAAACCAGGTCTCTGTAAAAATTATTTTTTAAAGTCTTTAAACTTCATATTTTTCGAGTGAGGGAGTCCCCTCTGGTTGGATAAGAGCATACTCTAAACCCAAAGCGGTTTATGGTTACCTCTGGGTTCCTCTCCTCAACCTGGAGGAATTATAGATTACCAACAGACCCACCATGCTCTTGCTATGTTACTTTAATCTTGTCATGGCATCTCAAACTTCAATTACTGAACAAAAGTGATGTTCTTGAGCACTAGAATTCTCTTATAGCTTGTATAAGAAATCTAATCATTACTTTTCTTGTATTATGCATAAGTTTTCTTTTTTCCTTAATTTTTCATGGAACGACTCCACTCCTTAAGATGTGTGTGTGTGTGTGTGTGTGAGAGAGAGAGAGAGAGATGTTTTTTACATACTTTGTAGGCTTATAGTTACAACAAAGGTGTTGTCCCTTTCCAACTCAGTTGGGTTTAGCTTGGGTGATTGCAAAAATTGTTGTTATCCCACTAAGGTTCAACTCCTGCATGTGAGATGTTGATTTCATAATTAGTATAGCTTGTAATGGATTTAAACCTTGTTATCTGAGAAATTCCTCAAGGATTGCAACATGTATATTATTCATATGGAATATAAATATATTAACCATAGAAGACATAAACACATATTTTTGTTGAAGATTGAGGAAATGAAAATAATAGTAATGTACCCATCCTCTAGAGTATCCAAAACCTCTCAAGGATTCCATGGATATTAAAATATTTCAACAATTGAATATTCATGACATATTCAAGTAAACTAGGTATCTTAAAACCAGAACGTAATAATTATGCATTTAAGTGCCTTAAATACATAGATACATATACATATCAAATAAACAGTGTATTGATATAGATTGGATTATTATATTTTTTTTCATCCATCTTCAAGCTTTCATAGCAAGAAACATGGAGGAAACAACTTACAGGACCATTTATACCGATGAGATCTAGTTTGAAAAATTGGGGTTTGAAACCTTTTTATGAGAATTTTGAGGCATAAAATGGTGCTTTTTGGGGAAAAACATTGATTCTTGAGTGTGGCACCATTTTTTGTTTTTATACACATAGAGACCTTTACAACAACCCAAGAATCGCCTCAAACTGAGTCTGCATACAAAATTTATGCCACTCAGAAGTTGATCTTCATGCTTTGACAACCATAATTTGATGGGATGCCATGTTATCCTCCATTATTAATGGAAAAGTGGCTTCCCACCTGATCATGATGAATAAAATTCTAGAAGATTCAATATTGTAACTCCATTTAAGAGTTGAAGGAGTCAAACATGACTACTAGTGGTCTGTCGAGTTGTGTTAGAATAAGGCTATTAGGAGGAAAAGGGATTCCATTATGTTTGAGTGCATTTTGTTTCATAGAGGAGCAGGGTAGTCAAGAGTGGAAAGGGAGAGAGAAAACATAGAGGATTTGTGGATTATAGCAACCCACAAGGCACAAGCCTCACTTCTTTGTACTTACATCCATTTTCTACTTAGAGAAAGAGAGCATAGTAGTTTCACCTTCTTGTTGGGTTTTCTCACAAAGGGTTTCACAAGTTATATCTAGTGTTAATTTGTGCTTTGCAAGTTTAATTTTGTTGTTCTTTATTTTTTGCATAATTATCATTTGCATGCATATGCAATTTATAGTAATTAATAGATCCATAAATCTAAGGAGAAATTAACCCTAATAGTGCATATTTAAAATTTTATAATATATTTTTATTAGATTTTGTCAGATGAAATGTTAAGTGGAATGCCCATGGTAGTTTACGGATCATGTCCCCATCAATTTTGGCTTGGAAATATTTTCTTACCAATGAGAGTGAGATGTGGAAGTGAATTTTCTCTTCCTCTATATGTGCAACATATGTATATGCACATAGCTCGGAGGTTTAGTTCAACTGGTTGAGTCCCTGTTGTTGAAGCACCTTTGCTATTGAGAGGTCACGGGTTCAATTCTCTTAACACTCTCAGGGTCAGGCTACAGGTTTGAGCCAGTAAAGAGTGATCCCTTAGAGTGGACATATGCACATATTATTGGGTGGTTTCCTTTACACAAGATACATTTATTTTCATAGATGTAATATTCTTTCATGGGAACCATAATTATATCTATGCCACTTATCTTAGAAGAGTTCATCAATTCCATATTGCGATCTAAAGCAATTTCATTATGATCCATTTATAAATATTTGAATTCAATGTTTCCATTCTTTTTGGCTTTATACCAATACTTATAAAATATGGTGTTGTATAATTCTTCATACGTTGTCACCTCTTCTTGCTACAAATTGTGGGGATACTTTGTAATGTACAAATTACAACCTAAGAAGTTATAGTATGCATTCATGGAACTTGTTTGTTGTCCCTAGAGTTAATTAAAAAGTTTGAGTTCAACAACATGAAAATGAATCATTTTTACTTTTCAAAAGGTTTATCGACATATAATGGTGTAATAACTATGGCACAATGACTGAAGTGTTGATCATATATATAGATGTATAAAAGGATTTACAAGATGCAATAAGGCTTTTCATTTATGAAAATGAAGTGATTTTGACATAGATATAGTTTAATGATTTTGTACTGCCAAATTAATTTACAAATAAATAGAAGTGAGAATAAGAGAAATAAAAGAATGTGAAATAAATTTTTCAATTAAAGTATGTCATGGGAGTGAATTGTTTCGAAGGAATTAATCTATAAACTATAATTGGATATAAATAGAGAATTATTGACCATTTTTGGGCATGGAACTATAGTTGAATTATATTTAGTTGTTATTTAGCAAATTTATTTCATAACCAATGTTATCAATCATGTGGGTCACTAGGTTGGAAGATACACAAATCTCTCATTTTGTCTTCTATATTACAAGTATGATAAATTTAAACAAATTTGTAAATGTAAGTTGCTAGTTGAGTTTTTGGTGTAGTTTATTCTAGTAAGAATATAAACACAAGCCAATCAATAGAATAAATTTCATGCATGTTGATCAAGTCATATATGTAAGGTAATGCAATATATCAAAATTTAAAGGATGATTGAAATTTGACATATGATGGCAAATTAACTGGCACAATAGGGAATAGTGAGACCATAACCCATAGGTTCCAGAATAAAAAAATAATCCACTACATTTACTTGTTGTGTATACTTTATTCAAATGATATTTATAAGTTTCCCTATTATAAAATGTTTCGCAATTATATAAAATATTAACTAAAATACAATGAACCAATTCTAACACATAAATAAATTATACTTCATTCAAGTGATATTTATAAGTTTCCCTATTATAAAATGTTTCACAATTATATAGAATATTAACTAAAATATAATGAACCAATTCTAACATATAAATAACTTTGAATAGAATACAATTGAATCACTTACAACACACTTACAAAGAGAAAAAAACAACAAACAACAACAAAACATTATCAACTTATTCTCCTACATAATTAATTTTCAATTAATAAATAAATATATACTAAAATCCCTCTTATTTTAAAACTACAAAATCAAATAATCTATTAGTTAAATAAAAATAAAAAATAAATAAATAAAAAAATAAAAAAAAAAATATTATATATAAAAATAAATAAATTTAAACAAAATATTAAATATATAATAATTAATATGAAACTCAATATTCTACCTATATAATAAAAGTCATATATATATAATATATATAAAATTTATAATAACATATTTACACTATACTAATTTTACCCTAATAATTAACACATACTCATTTTACCCTAATAATTAACACAATTGTGCTCTAACAACTAGTTCATTAACAATATTCACATATACATTAATCATCACACTTCATAGAAAACAAAAAATATTTAACTTATTGAGACGCCTTGTTAAAGCACTTTCTTTGTTTAGAGAGTTTCAACAAATCATTAAGGCATCTTAAATAGGAGTTATAGAGCAGTTAGTATGTATGTGCGCTATGTGCTGTTTAGTTCAATTAATTAAATTAAATTAAAAAAAATAAAAAAAATTAAAAAAAAAAAATAGTTATTATAAATTTTATTAAATATATAATATATATAATATATAATATATAATATATATAATTATTTTTTATGTTATTTTATTTATATATAATTAAAAATAGGGAGTAGAAATTTTTAATACGAAAATGAAAATTAATAGAAAAATAAGAAAGTATATTAAATAAAATTAGTAATTAATAAAAATGGAGTTAATTAAAGAACTTATAATTAAGACATCAACCAATTCATTCACAAAAAATTATAAATATTAATAAAATAACAAATGATTCCTAATATTAAACTAGGATAATGATTTTTTGAAACAAACTATACACAGTCAAAATAAAATAAATACATAATACTAATTACATCTATATGGCATAACTTTTTGGTCAAAAACAAACTAATATACAGTCAAGATAAAAATAAATACATGATACTAATTACAAGTAAATATAATAATAACTTTAAAAACTGCAAATAAAAACTTGGGCATTATATATATTGATTAATTTTTAAATAAAAATATAAAACTAGTCAATGGGCACCAGAACCATGGTGTACTAGAACATTTGGTGTATTAGAACATTGTTATATTGTGCATTTGGTAGAAGCACGGAAATATGGTGTGATATGAATATTATATGTATGTGAAAAATTTAAAGGAAAAGAAAAGAAAATATTAATTAAAGTTTTTATATGAAGAAATAATTTAATTTTAGTTTTTAATTATAAAAAATATATAAATTTATTTATTTATTTAGTTTTTTTTAATTTTAATATATAAATGAAAAAATGAAATTTAGATTTAGTTTTTTAATGTATGAAAATATAAATCGAAAAATAATAAATTTTTTGAACAATAAAAAAATTATATACTATTTCGAAATTTTCAAAATGAACACAAATCCACCATGGAAAGCAAGGAACCAATAAATTGTGCAGTCCAATAACAACAACGAATTAGGTGATAATAGAGGCAAAGTGAGCATTGGCTACTTGGACGTGAAGCATTTGAGTGAATCGTAGAAATGAATCTTTCAATTTGGTAATTTTTTTAAAATTTTACCTTACCCAAACTGGCCGATGTAATATATATATAATATAATATATATATATATTATATATATGCAACATTTAACTTTAAGATATGTGTAATTGCTTTGGTGTGTTTGTCTGCATATGCATTAGTGTGTTTAAAATATACAAATACATTAACTTGATTTTTGGTTTTTTCATGATAATTTTTTTATAAAATATTTTGGTTTATTAAATATTGTGGTATAGTTGTCCATTGATCCCCTCATACTTGAAATGTAGTAGTGTGTTTATACCATAGAAGTGAACAAAGAGAAAACATGTGTTAAAACCTTCAACCACATACTTTCACTAGAAACCTTTGTTAGAAATGGAAAAGGGAGAGGTGATTCCACAACAATGTTTACAAGTTAAAAAAATCTTGTAATGAAAACCTAAAATAATTTAATTGAAATGGTATGAGATGATTTTTTCCAGTGAAAATAGGTTCTTATGTGCAATCAAGTAAGATTTAGCATCATGTGTTTCTTTCTTTGTTTATTTCACTAGCATTTTTTTATATAGAGTTTAGGATTTAGCATTATTTTTTTGTTTATGTCATTAGCAATTTCTTATCTAGATTTAATATTAGTATTAGTGTCATCATTTTCATTAGCATAGTAAAGGTAGTGATGGTAGTGGTGTTAACATTTTTATATCTATTTTCTTTTTATTAATTTATAGTTTATTGTTACAGTGATTTTTAAGTAAAGTTAATTGTTTTTCATGATTATATAGGAAATGCAAAAAAATTGTCCGACTTTCTTTTACAAGTTATCATAAACACATTTTGATAACTTTTTGATCATATAGTTTAATTGGTTTATTTATATCTTTGTACTATGCTGTTACGGTGATTGGATAAGTTTTGGAATGTTCTCTCATTAATGAGATAAGGGACTTACTCAAACTATTGTTCATCCAATTGAATTGGTTCATATACCTTTCTTCTATGTCATGGAAATTTATGTAAGGTTTGAAATGTTATATAATTAAGGATATAATAGAGTTATTCAAACTATTGAAAATAATCACAAATTTCAATTGATGCATGTAGGTGTGTGTTTATTACTTTCTATTTCTCTATATAATTGTTTTCCATATTTTCATTTTATTTGGAATTATTAGATGTAATAAATTATTTTTTTCTTTCAATGTATTTTAATTTTATATATATTTTTCCTAAAATGAAATAAACATATCAATTATATATTTTGTTTCGTTTCCCCGATGGGGGTGTACATATGGTGATTACAGGAGTTTCGGGGAGAGCGCCATCGTAAAACTTATATTATCAGCAGGTGGGAGTGATGGGTATTAGTTAATGCATCTTGTGTTAGTATGTGTGTTGCTTAGAGTTTTAAATGTCGTTTCAGGGTGATAGACGAAGGAAAACTCATAGCTTGTATGCGAGGAGGTGAGGTTCGTACCTCATCCTCTACTTCTGGTTTCTCTTCTTGCAAATTGGTATAAGGTGTTCATTTCTTAGGTTTGAATTTTCGTTTTTAGGCTATGGCCTTCATTTTGTAGTGTCAGGGGAGTGTGCTTTTAGTGGTTGGAGGCAGTCTTGTTCACTTGTCTTCCTTCTGATACTCATAGCAATGCCTTCTGTTTGGGTGAGTTCTTTATTGTTGTGTATGTATCTCAACGAAAATGGTGGTTCTTTGGGTGTTTAGTTTATCAATTTCCTAGTTATTATTTTCTATGGGTGTCTTATAATTTTTTGTGGTGGTTATTTCAAGTTATCTGAGCTACTTGTTACTGGTTTCTTGTAAGGGTCCGGTTAGAATCTATCTCCTTGGTGTTTCACTCCCTAAGTCATTTGCAATTGCAAAATTATTAGGGGTTTAATTTGTTTTTTGAGTCATCACTGGGGATTCCTTTGTAGTCGAAGTGTTTTTCATATAATTTTGTTTACAAAGAGCATTTTAGGTTGGTTTGTTTGGTTATGACACTACAATGTAGAGAACTTAACAACCTGTTAGGCTTTAGGCATGTCAAATGGTCTATGTTGATGACCTTATAGTTTACAAATATGGAATTCAAGGTATTGTTCATCGAATTTTGCCCTCTTTTATTAGTAGAGGTATTTATAGTGTATGCCCTCATTGTGTATCAATAGTTGTGCTCATGGCTTCATGGCATAGAATGAGAAATTGATGCAGTGGAGGAGGTAATGTTGGTTTTAAACAGGTGCGGCCCTTTTTCTTATGATTCAGTAACTACTGCGTTTGACTTTGTTTCTCTTGAGGTGCAAAGGGTGCTCTTGATTTTGGAAAGAAATGAAGTAGGGGATCACCCCTACTGCTTTAACTCTGAATTGGTGGGAGAGGAAGCTAAATGGCTCCCAAACATTGGCAAATTTCATAAATGAAGGTTGCACTTCATGATTTTTTTGCCTTTAAACCAACAAACAACAACCTTTATGTGTCTTCTCTTTCAGGATAAGCAGGAAAAAACTTATAATGTTTTCTCCTCCTTAGAGGATATTAAATGAATGCTTCGCAATGTGTGTTTCCATTTGGATAATGTAGACTCTTGTTTGGAATGTGTGGAGAATTATATTGTGATTTATTCTGCTTTGAGATGTCTTACTGATCCTTTGGGTGATTGTGTTCAAAGCCCTACATTGATCTCTTTAGATAATGATTAGCTTGGTGGTGACAGGTACATTTACTTTTCATTTTGTTAGTGATACTTTGTCCTGGGATTTTATGGTTGGTCTTCCATGTTTTTGGCTCATAATATGCTTACACATCCACTATCCAATGGTGGTGTTATTTATGTATTTTGGGATACAATGGTCTCAATGTTGAGGCATTCATGTGGAAGGTGTAATTCTAGAGTGGAAAAGTGGTAATAGTATGTAGACTTGTTGACAATTCTCTGGTTGAAATATCGTTTTTCTATCTTCAGTGGACACGTTATGAATGTTTCTTGAATGTGATGGTTGTTGGTCTTAGTTTATTTGGCGATGTCTCTTTACTAGTCTCCTCCGCAATTGAAGCTATACTCTAAAGAATGGATCTACTGCAGTGTTGTGATAGTTGTTCATTTTGGCTCGTCTGCAATGTCAATTTTTTTTTCTTTTAGGGAATTTGGGAACTTGATTACTGTGTAAATTGGGGACTATATCAGTGAGTGTTGGAGTTTTTTGGAGGTTTGGTTCATCAGCTGAATGATTTGTAGAAAGCCCTGTAGATTCACAAGATAATGCAATTTTCTAAAGCAAGAGACAAGAATCTACTTCTACTCTTTACAGCAGAAGCCCATAAACATAGAGCAAACAATAATCAATAGAGGAAGAGAATCATAGACACATAATGCAATAAATATCCGGGGAAAGCCATAGCTCAAAACCCCACTATCTTTTTTGCATTAATCCAAATAATCAAGATGAAATTACAATGCTTGTTCTCTCTAGAACAATCCCAGCACTCAGCAAATTCAATCTCCAACTCATAAGCAAGCTCAAGGCCAAATCTTAGCCTCTTCACAAGCTCTCCAAGTCTCTATTCCAATGTGTAATTCCTATGAAGGATAGCTTGTATTTAAAGGGAAATAAAGCCTCTAAAAATAGCGCAATCCCTCAAGGATTAATTCCTGATTGCGTGCAATATCAGTGAAACTATGAAAAATCTAAAACAAATAGTACATTATCCTTGCACTCTAGTCTCAACTGCGTCTTTCTCCGAATCGACATGCATGAGTTTCTGATGAGTAAATATTCGATCAACTAGAGTAGAACTGGTGGAGTTCATTAGTGTCACCACCTACTGTTAACTCACTATTAGTTCTCTCAATCAGTTTGAGAACTAATTTAACTAAACTAACTCATGAAACTGAGTCTTCTATTTTACAACTCACAATTAACTCAAACTAGACTCCTACAAAGTAGGGATAACATATACATGACTTCCAAAAGACTTCCAACTCGAATTTCCTAAGTTAAGTAAGTTTAATAAACTTAATTTAACTATTTTATGTTTCTATGAGAATAGAGTTCGAATTTAATTCACAATTTAATTCAAGGACAAATTAAACTAGAATTTCTTCTTTCCATTTCTCAACAATATGCCCATGGTATATTCCTATCTATGGTTTTTGTAGTAATAGTGCGAATTGGGTGAGGGCGATCATCCTCCTGAATATTGTTGTAAACATTAATAAGATGAGCTAAAGCTAAAGTCCATTGAGGTGTGATTCGCTTGAATATTAGCTTGTTCCTGTGCAACCAGATACACCAATAGATCAGAAGAGGGAGGTTCATGATTTTGATTGGTTGCGCATTAGTCCACCATGTTTGCCAAGCCTCCAAGATATTTATACCTTACCATCTGTTGGAGAGATGTAGTGTTGTTAGAGTTTGTGTCCAAAAAGATGTGGTGGTAGAATAGTGAAGAAATAGATGTTCAATTGATTATGTAGCATGTCGATAGAGAATGCACTTGGTTGGTCCTTCAAATGATCACCTCTATAAATTATCCCCAATGGGAGATTTATTACAAAGGATACACCACATGAATAACTTGCCTCTTGGAGATGCCTTTAACTTCTAGAGAGAACGCCACCACCAATCAATAATAGGGGGCTTATGATCAGAGAATATTAAGGGGTAACCTTCCTTAAAAGAGTAGGAACCATGTTGTGCATGTACCCAAATGAGCTTATTCTCGCCCTCTGTGATTCGAACATGTGATTCAGAGAGGGAATTAGTGTAGGAGTGCCATATATTACACCAGATATTTGGAATTCCTAATCGATCTGTAGATTTCCATGCCTCTGAGAAAAAATATGAGTTGTCTGGATCAGCAATGTGTGCGAGGCGAGAGTTACCAGTGTTGGAGAGAAATTGTATGAGCTTTGTTGGAAGATGAAATGTGTTCCCACAGCTGGACGAAGGATCCATACCAATGCGGACCAATTCACGAGATCCAACCCTCTAGGCCAGACCATCATGGATGTAAGATAGAGATTTCAATACAACACACTAGATAGTTGAGATGTTAGATCTGTTCCAGGTGGGGCATTTGATCCAATCAAGGAGGTGGAGTAAGCTGACATATTTCTGAGTGGGCACCTCGTTCCACAAATTCTTTGTAGTAAGAACTTGCCAACCCAGCTTGGTAGTAAGAGCTTTTACAAAGGCTTCAAGATTTTTCATGCCCCAACCCCCCATTTATTAGGAAGTGCAATGTGTTCCCATCTAACCCAAGCATAAATATGTCCTTCTTGTTTCCCCTTCCATAGGAATTTGCAACACAATTGTTGAATTTTAGCCAAGATGCCCCTTGGAATCCAAGCTAAGGACATCCAGTACATCAGTGTTGCCTCTAGAACAAATGTTATAAGAGTGAGGTTCCCAGCCCTTGATAACTATTGATGGTGCTAGATATTTAGTCTCCTTTCAATCTTTGCCATGAGCCATGTCCAATCAGCTATCTTGTAGTGAATGGGCTTGTGTTGAAAACCAAGTTATTTGAGGCCATTGTCAAAGGGAAGAATAGTAAAGGGGAATCTCTGATGTGCAAAGTGAGATTCATATTGGGGGAAACCAATAGCAGTCAGGGTTGATTTTTGTTGATTAAGTTCCATGCCAGTAGCAAAGTAGAAGGAAGATGGAAAAAAATACAGATGTATCACCAATCAATCCATTAAGGAAAATAAGGACATCATTAACAAAGTGCATATGAGATATGATGCAACTGTCGGTAACTTTAATACCTTGTAGCCTGCCCAATATTCTTTCCTCGGATATGAGCTGACTCAATCCTTCCATGACCAGTATAAAAAGAAAGGGAGAGAGTGGAAAACCTTGTCTTAAACCCTGCTCAGCATGAAAAAATGGAGAGGCAGACCCATTGATGAGAACACTATAACAAACATTGGTAATGCAGCACATGATCCAATTAATGAAAGCTATAGGGAAACCCAAGTGAGTCAAGAGAATTCTCAAATATAGCTAGTTGGTACGATCAAAAGCCTTTGCTAATCAATCTTAAGGATCATACCTTTTAGCCTCTTGATATTGATAGAATGAAGAACCTCCTATGCAGTGCCAATAACTTCATGGATCTGACGATGATTAAGGAAGGAAAACGTTCTGATGAGATGTGCTCAGATGAAATAGGCTTTAGGAGATTTTCAATGATTTTGGCGATGATCTTATATATACAATTGCAGATAAAAATAGGCCTAAAGTCATTGAAGGTCTAAGGAGAGTCAGATTTTGGAATAAGGGCAATGAATGTCGAGTTGAAAACATCATACATACAACCATCGATATGAGCTTCTTTAATGACATGAAGCAGGTCATTTCCTAGCACTCCAAAGGAGGTTAGAGAAAACTTAACTCACCATCCATCTGACCTAGGACTCTTATATTTTTTGAACCATTTAAGAGTGCCTTCTAATTCTCCCATAGATACAAGCTTTTTGAGATCCTCTACAACATCCTGATCAATGAATCCAAGGAACAATTTGAAAACTTTGATAATCTCAGTGAAAATAGCTTCCTTGGGAGCCTTAAAGAGCTATCTGAAATGTGATGTATTGAGATTGGCCAATTGGTTGAAGTATTGTACCCGATGACTAGAATCATTCTCCAAGTGCCACATCGTATTGCTAGCACGATGGCCATTTGCAAATTGATGGTAAAACTTTTTGTTGTCATCCTCATATTATAACCATATTGATCATCTCCTTAGTCTCCAGGTTTCTTCTTTGTCCTTCAAAGTTATGGTCCTTTCTTCTTCAATACTTGTGAGGTGCTCTTTAACTTCAATAGAATCAAATCCACTTCCATCCACTATGACTAGATTAGCTAACTCATGTTCAATATTGTTGAGAATGAGTTCATCCCTCGCTCATTTAACTCTAGCCCATTCAATAGTTTTACACTTAAGACATAGAATCTTTTTAGCAAAACATTTAGTGTGAGACTATCCAGGAGCGGGGGGGAGAGATTTCCAAAATTAGAGACCATTTTGATGAAATCCTCATCCTTGAGCCAAGTTGAATTAAAATTAAATGGGGCATTTGGCTTCCAGGTAGCTCCTGCAATTTCAAGGTAGATAGGTGCGTGATATAATAATCCTCCTGATCCCACCCATTGTCTGTACAGGGAGAGGCTACCAATAAGAGCTTATATTAATAGAAAATGGTCCAATCTTTTGGTAAGAAAATCATCTCCAATTCTTTTGTTTTGCTAGGTAGGGAGAGGTCGAGCCATAGGGATTAAATGAGGTGGTTTTCCTCAAATAGCAGGTTAATGGGGTCAGAAATTGAATTAACCTGTGCATTTTTTCCCCATGATTCAGGATGCCCAATGGAGAAATTGAGATCCCCCCCTAACATAATGTTAGCTACATTCATAAAAGAAGAATTGAGGAGTGTTTCCTAATATGAAACATGGTTAATGTATGGACCATATACATTAATTAGTCTCAAATCCCTCCCAATATCTGAAGAAAATATGACAACCCCAATTAAGCCATCACCTCCCCAAATATTAAGCAGCTCGATTGCCCTAGGATTGTACCTAAAAGGAATACCGCTAGATTGACCACTAACATCTAATGCATGAAAATGAAACCAAATACAAGGGCTTTAAGGGAAGGTATAAACTGATCAATAATTCCAAGGGTTTCTTGTAGGAAAATGATGTCCACCCTCTCAAGTTTGAGGAGGCTTTAGAAGGCTATTTTTTTGGCAGGACTAGCCAACCCACGACAATTAAAAGAGAGCCACTTCATGGAGGACTAGAGGAAAGGGTGGTCATAGCTCTAAGGACGTTGTCAATGGAAATCTTTCTACCCCTAGAAACATCCAGGATAGCCTGGTGAATAGTCATAGACACAAAAGAATGTATGCCCTTGGTAGATTTGGATGTTTTCGGAAGGGGAACGATACCAAGACCACAACATGCATCAAATGATGATTTGACTAGGGAGTGGAGAAGATAAGGATGGCTTGGATGAGAGTCATTAGAGGTCTCAGATAGGGAAGTAGATAGAGGAGCATTAGGGATAACAGGGAGGGTGTCTGAGAAGGTGGGCGGAGGGGATACAGAGGGGCAAAAAAGAGTGGGGGAGACAAATGTAAATGATATGATGAAATGTGATAAAGATAAAGATAAAGAATATATAAGAATAGGATCATAAACAAAGAGAGGAAATTGAGTGAAAGGAGAGGATAGATTACCCGAAGTCATATTAGTAGTAGCTATTGCGTGTAATCTAGTGACGCGACGAGAGGGAGGTTGAACAGGTCCCGAGCTCGAACCATGTTGTTGAACTTTAGATATTGGAGGACGATCGACAGCTTTAGCAGGTTGCTTGTCTTGAGATCCAGATGGCACGTCTGTTGCAAGATCATCAGTCTAAGAATCAGAAGTAGGTCTGGTAGCGATTAGTGGGCATTTCTTATACAAGTGACCAACCTTATGGCATCGTCGACACCTGAATGGTACTCCTTCATAATCAAGAATATAAAGATGGGAGGTGTTCCTCCATTGAGTATCCAGGCTAGCCTCCAAACATTCACGAGTATTAAGATGGACCAATATGTGCACCATAGCCATGTTTTCAGTGACAATATAGGATTTCTCATAGTCTAAATAAGTCCCGAGCTCATTCCCAATGCACTTGAATATGTCCTCAGACCATAGATGAAGCGGTATACTAGGAAAACGAACCTAGATAGGTCCAACCCCCAATTATTCACACTCCAGGTCGAAAAGAGGGCTCCATCTCTTGAGTAGAACCAGAGCCAGTTCAATGTGCCAGAATTTAGATAGCACCCAAGGTACACATTTGGGGCACTGAAAGCGGAGGGAAAACCATCTACGGGATAAGGTGACCACCGAAGGTAATTCTTCAAGTACCTATCCCCAAATTTCCATGATCCATCGCTTCGGAAGGACCAAGTTGTAGGAGCGGCCCTGAACCCATCCGACTAGAATTATTTCTGCAGTGTCCAGTACCTCACCCATATGAAGGTCATTTCCAAAGTTAATGAGATATTTTTGTGTCCCTCCTTGATGCACTTAGATTTCTTCACTGTTCGGGATGGTGTACCAGAAGGCGGGTGGGAGGGGGTTGTAGAAGATGTGCCCAGAGATTCACAAACCCTAGTCTCTGCGCCTGTATCAGTAGGTGGAAAAGTAGATCCTTCAAAACAACTGGATGAAAGGGGAAAGGACACCAAATGAGGAATGGCAAGGTCAGATGCCAATGGAAGAGAGCAGTGAGGGTCCAGATCCAGAGATTCAAAGGGATGGGAAGCTGTGGAGAAAGTGATACACGGGTGATCCAGCAGAAAAGATGTAACAATCGGATTCAAATCGGAGGCTAGAAACTGTAGGGTTGTCGGAGAAGGAGGTAAGTCGTCATAAATTGGTAGGAAGAATGCAGCGTCTAGAAAGCGAGAACCCTGTAGAGAGGTTGATGATGGAGTGGAAAACGACAAGATGTTCTGTGCTAGAAAGCTAGGGTTGAGAAAAGCAGGCATCCATAAAACCCTAGGGTCACCTGCCATTGTAGAAGGGAGTTGCAGAGGGATCGAAGAAGTCAAGACATCCATGTGAGATGGAGAGACCGTCCAGATGGGCACGGAATCATAAGGATTGTCGAAGTTGTCCACCAGATCATCCTCCATCTCAACCGAAAAATAGCGAGGAAAGATCCACAAGATATTCAAGCCAACTAACAATTGTCAATACTCAGTAAAGTGTCTTCCAAAGAGGTCCCTAGGTGCCAGTGGATAGGGCGGTGACCAACAAGTAGTTACAATCACCAAAGACGGTAAGAAAGACCCTAAGACGAAATCGCTAAAGGAGGAAACTCTAGCAAAGAGCAGACGGAGGTCGAAAGAATGCAGTCACGGAGCCATCAACACTCCTTAATTGTATGCGAGACTTTATCTATTACCACCCCATATTCAATGAAACAAACCCAAAACACTTTGAAAAGCTATTTTTTATTTTAACTTGAAAAATGTTTAATGAAAAATGTTGGTGGAAGCAGGAGGGTTGTGGTCATATATGCATGACACCTCAATACCTCTATTCAATATATGATTTGCAACCTCACTCATGTGCATGTCTTTGTGCCATCTTTGTACTATTAGATTTAGACTTCTCGTTGCACTTTTGTTTGATTGGACATAAATTGTTGATAGTTGACCAAATACAAGCATGTTCAAGTCATGCAAAACCATGCGGGAGACAAACAAGTCCTTAAAATGTATTGTGATTATATCAACATGGATGGATTGTGTTGGATTGTTCTATATAAATATAGCATATTAAATTAAACAATAAACAATAACTTTATTGAGATAGAAACATTGAATTTAAAAGCAAAGAATATTAAGCATATAAATTAAATAAATTAGATATGGTGTATATATTGTAGTTAAGTATATGAATTAATTTATGAGATGTAGATTAGTTGGTTTGTGTGGGGTTTAGTCCCTGTTAAGTCATATGTTTAAATCTCATGGAGAAGGTTTGAGGATAGAAATCATTTTAGTGAAATTAAACTTCCCAAGGAAAGTCCATGCTCGAATGAGTCTCACATAATTCTAATAATAAACATATCATTAAAGATATATTGGTCTTCTTCCATCTAATAAAAAGACTAACCCCAACCTTATAAAAAAAAACAAAAACAAACTATAAATATAACACTCTATATATATATAATGAGTTACTCATTATGTTGATTTATATTAAGAATACAGATCAAACATTAGATATATAAATCCAACCTATTAAATATTGATTATATTAAATATATAAACTAAACTTATATAAAATTAAATATATATAAGTTTATAACTTGCAATTAAATTAAATATATATGTTTGGATAATAATGTTTATCGATTAAACTCAATCAAATCTATTATAATGTGTGAAATTAACTGATATTTAAGCTTATTTATGATCTGATTGGAAAGCATAAGAACTAACGCAAAATATAATTGCTCATTAAGATATATGAGTGATTATTCACTAAAATAAATACGTTTGCATCATAATATTCTTAAAATAAAAGAATAAAAAAAAAACTATGGTTTGGATCACACATTTACATGTTTGAAGCCATCTTTGTTTCTGGTGTTGTATAATGCTGGCTAGAGACGTGTGAAGTCTTATTATAGTTGTTTGGTCATGGATTGTAATGCATTATCTTTTATTGTGTTATTTTACAATTGTATTTTTAAATATATTAAACTCATTAATAAATTGTGTAACTTATATTATTAGAAATAATTGGTAATTGGAAGATGTTATTTTTTATCATGAATAATAGATGAATGTTTTCTCTAGTGATGGGTTTGAAATAGATGGTTTATAGTTTGTTTCTCACATAAGACCAAGTAAAAGGTGGTAAGGTGGCAAGAGCAATAGTTATAAGTTAGTTTTTTAGGTTTTCATGTGGACACTTCGTATAATAAAAAGACATGATTTTTTTTTATAGAAAATATCTTGCACAAAGTGATATGAGTGGTCTAGAGGAAGGGCCATTTATGCATATGTTTCCTAGGTTGATATCATCTTGCACAAAGTGATAATAGTGAAAACTTTGAGTTTAAGGAATGCATGTGCATATGTTTCTTAGGGTTGAGATCATTGTCTCACTATCTTGTGAAGCAGTGCAAGAAGTTGTTTGTTGAAGTTTTCTCCAAGAAAAAGGTTAGCATCTGATCCTTTTTGTGTAATAGTATTGTTATCTTCTTTTTTGGATATCATGATGTTGATAATCACATGTATTAAATTTAGTCATGTTGAGAGGAATGAAAAGAAAACAAGAATAACAAAAGAAGTTGATTGGGAATTGAAGGAGTGGCCATGACTTGATTTAAAGTTCTCCTTATTATGGAAGAGGTTCATGAATGAATATGGATATGGGTATACTTAAAAAATCTTCATTCATGCCACCTTTTTCCTATTAATAATAAGATTTCTCGATGCACAGCCCAACTCCATCCTAGTCTTTCACTCATACACATAAGAGAATATGAAAGTTATGTGACAAATGAGACTATTATGTGAACTAGATAATTAGGTAATGGAAGTTTCAGCGTCTAACTAGAGCAGAAATTTGGGCGACTGAGGATTTAGGAAATGATAAAAATGGAAAGAGTCATGATTTTTGAAGAAGAACAATTCCTTCACTACAAGTCACATATGGAAAGAAGTATTAGTGTTGCTAGATAGTCTCAAGGAAGGCAATTTTCCTCCTTCTCCCTATGAATTCTAACTAGATGAGATATTCCTAAGGGACACATAATTGATATATGTTGGCTCTAAAATTGGATAAGGTTTCCATGGAAAGTTATATAAAGGAAAGCATTTATGTCATGTAGTCACTCAATTGTTAGAAAAAAAAATTGTCTCGTTCTACAAATTTTGTTTTGAAGATTCAATAGCATTCTCTATCTGAAAATTTGGTACAACTTTCTTAAATATTTAAATTTCCATATTGGGAAACACGAAATGTCCTATGGAAAACAAGAATCTTAAATCTTAAATCATTCTCACTATTAGAATAGATGTCTGCACATCCACAACAAAAGTCAAAAGTTACACTAGGTTTCTCCTTCACGTTCGAAGTAAGTTTGGATGATTTTGTAAACTAGTATCCAACTTACAAGAAATATCGTAAAGGTTGAGTTTAGATTAAGTTCAATTTAATTTTGATTCATAATTTAGTCCTTTTTTAAAAGAGTAAATTCTTCAACATATAAACGATCAATATTATTTTGTGTGTTTGTGATCATTTATAATATGTTGCAAGTTATCTTAGATTTTGGATTTGACCTGGAAAAATTCAAGGCTCAAACGCTTAGTGGGTACCTGCGTTCTCATTGTGGTTTGAGAGGTTTTCATCAACCTACTTACAAATTTTTGGTAGGTGTGGTTTATCCATTTATGATCTCACTCATGGATTACTCAATTCTAACATATGACTAGTTCAATGCAAAGAATTACGTGGAAAATAATAAAAAGATAACCTCTCAAGAGCCTTAAATTGAATATGTATGTACACAAGACTTGTTGGAAGGTTATTATTTGTAACGATATACTTCTATGTAGATACTAATAGATGCATTTTGTATGTGGGAATAATCGAAAGAAGGGAAACAACATGCATTAAATACTTTTTGAAAGTTTTGATAGAGCTTACCACTAGTCATTCATAGATATTCCCTTCATTCAAGGAGGGGATGAGTTCTCAGTTCTCCAATAGATCGATAAAGCCTTGCCTTCAACATGGCATGAACTTATAAAATTATCATAAGTCCCAATTCTATAGGGATAGAAACCTAATGATCATCATTACACAATGATATCTGAGCAATAACAATAGAGCTTATTGGTTTCTTCTCACTAGGTCTTGTTTATGCCACTAGTTGATATAGAACCCATAGTATAGTAGCATCATAGGTTGACATCTAGGCCACTTGACCTCTACCAAGAAGTGGGGATAGAGTGAAGATTGGAAATATAAATCACCAGCCTACATTACTCATCCATCTCTTTAGTAAGAGTAACCTACACTTGTTAATTGCATATATGTGTTACGTTGCACTAGTTACTTCTATAGGGATGTAAACCCAAGCATTGTCCCTACACAATGATATCTGAGCAATAGCAATAGATATCATTGGTTGCTTCTCATCGGGTCGTGTTTATTCCATTAGTTGATGTAGAACCCATAGTATTGTAGCATCATAGGTTGACATCTAGGCCACTTGACATCTATCAATAAGTGGGGGTAGAGTGAATATTGGAAATACAAATTGCCAGCCTACAATACTTATCCATCTCTTTAGTAAGAGTAACCTACACTTGTTACTTGCATCTATGTGTTACATTGCACTAACTACTTCAATATGCATATTGCAGGCATCTAAATATTTATTTTACATCAAAGTTTCCTAAGTTCTATGTAGAGGGAAATTTTTATAGTGTTGGGACTCAAGTGAATAGTGGTGGAAAGAGCTAGTGAGGTGAGGTGGTCATATGGCGGTAGATAAACAATGAAATTATTACATGACATTTACATTTATTTATGATCTGATATGAACTAAAATTTTCACAGTACAACAAATGTAGATGTAGACCTAACAATAAATATTAAAATTCAAAACTTAGGTCATGCATTGTTGAAACTTAGGTTAACTTCGGAAAAATATGCATGGGAGTAGAAAAAACTCAAAAAATTAGGTAATCCAATATCAAAACAAATATTAAAAGTTTTTCATTACCAAAAATTTAGGTTAACCTAGTTACCAAAAATTTAGGTTAACTTAGAAAAAATAGATAATGACTTGATGGGAATCCAATAGCACCATAATGAGAATGAAAATTTATGGAACTAGTCATTGTTTATGGCCTTATAAGTGATTTTTCATGGCATTAGTAACTCTTTATTGATTTAAATCGATTCAAACCAACTAATGATTGCAACAATGTACCTATAATTTAATTCAATAAATAATAAAGGTTATAAACTATGTAAATAAACATAATGTAAATGTTGAATAAGATCAAAATGAAAGTAAGAAGGAAAAAGGGATTTATTGAAGGGAAAAAAAATTAAAGACAAGGATAATTATTGGGAAATCTAAGGGTCATGGATATTTGCCTTGCCACTAACCCCCAACTATCCCTATTTATCTCATGAATTTCACTCAATGAGTCTTTGGAAAAGGAGAGGCAAAATTAAGTTCGAGAAAATCATTGCAACCAAAGAGTTTCTGAAATTAAATAAACTAAACCTTCTTTCAAAGATTGTTTTCCTACTTGGGTTTCTAGAGTCAAATGTGTGATTTCATTGTGATTGATTGTTGTGTTTAATGTTTTTCTTCTTCATGTTGAGATGAATTACTTCCTAGTTATCTTTTGGTGTGAGAACTCATTCTATGTGCAAATGAAGAACTCTTATAGCTCTATAATTTCCATTGTCCAATTCTTTTCAAATTCTAAGATTGATGGTCGTTAAAACTTGTTTGTTGCAAATATGTAGGAAGTTAAAAATTTTATCTATTTTATTATAGTATTATTAATATTATTTAAATGGATATTAATTTTTTTATCTTTCCTATATATTTCCATCATTCTCTCTAAGCTAAGATTCATTGCTTGGGTGACTATAAAAAATTGGGTCAATTCATCACCCTTTGTATACAATTAGAACAATTCTTCACTCCTTGGGTGACTCTATACACAATTAGAATATTTATTGATTTCTTGGGACATTTCCCCACTTACCTATGATGTTTTTCAACCGCTCTAGATGTTTTTCCAAAAATTTTGAGTCCTTCCCCACCTACACAAACTACTTCGCATCTCTTCATGGGTGGTTTTACATTCTTGATCAAGTCCATTCCTTTGTTGGTCAATCTCACTACTTTGTTGATCCATCTCTCTGAGAGGAATTTGTTGGATACTTGTAAGACATTCCTTTTTCACATATTAAAAATATATTTTTGAGTAAGGAGACATATGGGCTCTGATACTATGGAATGTTGAGAGGGGTAGGAAAGATCATTATTGTTTTTATGGTGCCTTTGAAATTGTGCAAAACAACCTTGGATCCAACAATAAAGAAGATGAAGCAATTAATACTAGAAGATGCTATAGAAGCAAATATGATTTTCTTTTTATTAATGGGAAATTAGTTGGATCCATAGAAGTAACTCATTAAAAATTGTACATCTAAAATCAACATTGAGAAACTTGATATTTAATTGCAATTTCAAAAGTGGTTTCTTCTTCATTCCTTAGCTCATTGATATGGCGCAACTATCATAGAATTAATTTGGTTCTAGAAGAATGGATTGGGCATAGCCTTCAAATGGATCCCATGGCATTCGAATCACTTTGATTACCACCTTGGTTTTCATATGCAACAATAGTCTCAATGATTTGTTTTTTTTCTTTTGCCTCATCACCCAAGGCATTATCTAGGGTGAGCATTGTGTATGTCTGCTATAACCAACACTTAGTACAATTCAAGCTCAAATTGGATGCATAGGAGTAATTTTCTCACAAATTGTTATATAATGTGAGAGAACAGTATAATAATGGAGTTTATAATCAACTAATAGATATGAGATGCTAGCTTGAATTACCATTGAAGAGGCATCCAAGTAGTAAATATTGAAAACAAAAATTTACTTTCTCTTGGAAATTCAAATTTGAACATATATTTGTGCGTTGAATATATTGGTTATTTGAAACTTTTGTTTTACATAGTAAAGGGGAATGTTAATATTATTACTTAGCATTGTAATGAGCTCAATATCCTTGGAGATAAATATTAAGAATAAATCACTCAACTTCTAGTAGAGAAAGACACCAAACATCAATTGTCATATTGAGAACTAAGATTTATAGAAGTAAGCCTTTTAGATGAATCACATTGTTAGGATTTAATTTATCATGACTATCCTTTTTGAGGGATTTAAGAATACCTATATCAAATAATATAAACTTGATATTATTAATAAATAATCTTAATATAAAAATTGATATTATTAATTAATAATCATTGAATTATATTGGAACTAAATAATTTTAAATTCCTAACAGC